>MIQA02007390.1:0-16623 GCA_001887855.2 Sclerospora graminicola | reverse complement strand
CGCTTCTACGTTCATGCGTCGTCGCCATTTCGAGTTGGGCCCGTGTTTGGACCCATAGAAAACTTAGGATTTCCGCCGGTGTCCGCTGCCACTGCTCGAAAATCATCTTGTTCCGAATTTGCCACAACCAAGTCGTCGCAATACTGCAGAAACCCCACCATAGCCTTTGAAACTGGTCCAAGAACGCTGATATGGAGGTCCCATAACGATTCATCATCGCCGAATTGATCCTGTCTCCCGGCATCGGTGCCGAGCGGGTGACAATATCCGATTTATACGTGTTTAAAGCTGCTTCAGAAAGTTCCTCTCCGACCCAGTGACCCAGCCATTTCAACCAAACTTGCTTTGCAGTGAGACACTCCCAGAAGATGTGATGCATACTCGTTCTCTGCATGTAACAGCTTGAGTTCAACGGACATAAAGTCTCTGTTTGGTCCCTACTGTAGAAAGTATTAAGTTGTCTGGTCGCTAGCCGATACTGAACATATAACTGATAGTTAGTCAATACATTATAATGCTTCCAAACCTGCTTTGGTGTCTGATCCTGTAAGAAGAACCACCAATCATCCGTATGACAACTTGTCTGCCACTTGTGTAGTACTCCGGGCAGTCGGGCCGCAATATTCATATGGTAACATTTCTTGAAATGTTTGCGAATAGCTTGCGGAATCTTCCAAAATGTCGTAGTTTCTAATAACGGCCAACCTATTTTATGGAGTAATGGATGCGGGTAACACACCACAGTAGTCAGTAGCGAAGCGACCCCTAAAGTTGACACTATGGGTATTGGAGATGTCAGCGTCCAATAAATACCCCCTTCCGATTGCGATAGAAGTACTTCTGTTTTCTTGTCGTGGTGAATTCCAATAAGATGCTTCGGTCCATGAAGGCGCCAAGCATATTCCTCTAGCACTTCGGGGCATTTGAATAACCTAATGGCCGGTGGAGTCCCCACTATTTGGCCTATCTCGACTCTCGGGGAGGCGAGAACTATCGCCGCCAACCATCTCGCTAATTTCGCTCTGGAGTGCGATACTGCCTGGGTGCTTTGAACCTGCCATACATAAATGTCAGATGCCTGCCGTAGTATCTTGAGAGAGAGAATTGTAGATATAGATAAGCGGTCATATTTTGCAGGGGATAAGGTTCCCCCATGAACATCCATGATCCACGGATTCTTGGCCCATTCAAAATTGCCCCAGAAAGCCCTATAAGGGAAGGAAGAAGATCGTGATATGGGATTGTAGTGAGATTCACCTTAACTTGCACATACTCAGACGCTTGAAGCCCTGTATTGAGTCGACCTTTGTTGACTTCCAAAGTCTCTAGGATCCTTGGCATGTGTCTGGCTGTATAGAGACCCAACTGATGAACTTGTTCCGCATTAGGTGCCATCCAGTTATTCAGCTCCTGTGATAACGTACCCCCACTTCGTGATCCATCAAAAGTAGCTTGACTAACAAAAGACCGCCCTTTGTGTGGTGATAGACCTACTTCAGAGTTAGTGACGTTATGATGTAGCCTCCAAAAAATCCATGCGCTCTGGTACAAATCTGGCGCTCCAATTAACCAGACTGTAGCGATCTTCAGTCTTTGAACTCGCAAAGCCAAAGGAAGAGAAGTTAGTCCTAGTCCTCCCGCTCCCCTCGGGGCGAATAGCAAAGCCGGTGAAATTTTATGTGACACAGGATCTCCTACGGTCGAGTTTTTCCAAATGAATCTTTTCTGCAAATGTACCAATCGCGTCAGAACATGATCAGGGGGGTCAAAAACTCGGGCCGTAAACATTATTGCAAGTACGACTATAGCGTTAAATAATACCACTCTGTCCGTAACTGAAGTAAATCGCGTTGTCGCTATACTCAGCCGCCGTTGAATTTGCCGTATTCTAATTGCCCAGCTCACCTCCGAAAGATTACCATGCCCGATTTCATATCCCAAATACCGCACCGTGTCATCAGATTTGACTACCGGAATACCGTACCAATCTGGACGTGAGATAGTAGGCGACAAAAAAAGAAATTGACTTTTATGGGTTTGTACGTGCAAACCGGAGGCTTCACCAAACCTTTTCACAATTTGCATCGCCGTTGAAATTTGTCCTGCTCGTCGGAGAAAAATCGTAGAGTCGTCTACGAAAGCTGAGAAACGATGTTCTCCCGGAGTAGCAACGTTAGCCAACGGAATACCTTGAAGGGAATCAGATTGAGTCAGAGCTAAAGCCAATGGTTCAACAGCCAGGATAAACAAAAGTGGCGCCAACGGGCACCCCTGTCTTATTCCAGATTTCACAGGTAACGGTTTGGAAAATTCTCGATTTACGAGAAATTCCGCAGTGGTACCTTCGTGTAGCCGTTGTACCAAAGTAATAAAAGTCTCCGAAAATCCAAAACGAAAAAGTACAGTGTATAAATACCGTCGGTCCACAGTATCATATGCCTTGGCGAAATCTAAAAATAGAATGCCCGGGCATACATTAGGATCAGAACTCGTGAATTGTTTCAAAGTTGGGTCTCGGAGTATTGCCATCAACATCGCTACCGCTTTGTCCATCCTACGACCCATTACAAACCCCTGCTGCGTATCGCCAACCAATTTGCCGAGAAATCGTTGTAATCGGAAGGCCAAAATTTTTGCCAGTATTTTGTAACTTGATTGGAGCAGCGAAATTGGTCTATAGTCGAGAGCGTTGGACGAGTCCCCTTTTTTCCTCAGCGGGATAACTAACGCTTGAAGAAAAGACCTCGGTGGATGTGCCCCGTTTATAACTTGGTTAAAGACTTCCGTTAGGACAGGAGTAAACGTTTCAGCAAAATCCTTGTAGAGGTCATTGCTTAGCCCATCTGGGCCCGCCGCTTTCCTCCTGTCTAAACTATTTATGGCAGTTAAAACTTCGGATTCCAGAATTGGCGCTATTAAGTTCTTGTTGTCCGAGCTAGATACTTTACGACTGGATGGTACGTGAAACAGGTCACTGAGATGTTCATTTAATCTTTCGTCGGACACTAATCTGTGCTCCTTGCCGAGAATATCATCCCATGTTTGTGCAAACCTATTCGGTATGGACATATGTAACGGAAAGCTTTTGGAACCATTGGCATGGATAGTGGAAACTGATTGATCTTTATCCCGTACCGACGCTTGTTTAAATAACCGTCTAATATCAGAAGGCGATCGTTGAAGCCAGCTTCCCCTCCTGGCCTTAATGTCTGATTCCAATGCTTTCCCAGTGACCGAGATCAATTGTTTGCGTGATGTCGCATTACTACGAATACGTAAATTCAGTTGTCGCACTCGCCGCCTCCTCCGGCGGGCCACTTTCCTTTTTATCGTATATAGCATGTCTTGACACTTTTGTACTATCTGGTCCCATGAATTCATCGTTGGTTTCCACTCCGACATGATTCCGGTTAGAGAGGCGTCAAAAAGCCGTTTAATATGTCCGTTTGATGAACCAGGAAATGGATAGTGTGGACGGTGTGTATTGGTCCGTCCATGATGAGCTTTGGCATCACGAAGAAAAATCACCAACTGTGCATGGTCTGAGAATACCGGGGGTTCCGATACTTCCAACCATTGCGACCATGAAGCAATTTGACTCGATATATAAAACCTGTGAAGTCTACTTGCCTGTGGTCCTCTCCAGTATGTGAAATGCTCGGTTGGATCTAAATGAACCTCTGAAGTAACTGATCCAATTAGATTGCGTGCATCATACAAATTCAGCCTCTCAATCATCCTGGTGAGCTCCACACTTTCCGTCTTTTCGGAACGTTGACCTCCCAGCCTATCTAATACTGGTGACTCAACACAGTTGAAATCTCCTCCCAGGAGAAGTGGCAACTTAGGAGTGGCTAAAATAGAATCCATAGTAAGAAAAAACTTATTCCGTTTACGATAATCCCCAGATGGTGCGTAGATATTCACAAATAGAATTGAATTCCATTCAATCGATATGTATCTGTGTGTCCATCGGCCAAAATTCCATTTGGACACAGAGTCAGCAATTTCAGGATGTAATAGAATAGCGACTCCTCCTCTTTTTCCATCGTGAACACTCCAGTACGATAACGTTTTGCCTTTACCTTTTGCCCCCCAAACCCGTAACCATAATCCCGCGTACTCTTCTGCTTCGGAGTGGGTAGTCACATGTGTTTCTTGGAGCATATATATCTGTACTGGGTTATTGATAGAAAGATGCCGCCAAGTCGAAAACCATTTCGGCACATCCTTCCGTTTAAATCCCCGGACATTTTGAGATAGAATACATTGGTGAGATAGTTTCATCTTGGATCTTGTAGTAGTGACCGGCTTTTGATAAACCAAGTCGTTAATGAGACAATGCTTTGCATATAGATCCATCGAAGCCAACGTAAAATATTCATGGTTTGCATGAACACTCTCCACCGCGTTGCCCTTAATAACACTGTGACCCGTCACTGTCCGAATCTAGTTGTTCAACACTATCTCTATCCATTACGAGGTCCTGTTCCATATGCCGAAGATACTTATGGAACGTGACCCACGCTTCCGGTGCACCCGTATCAATCTTTTGGATACACTGTGCATACTCATCAAACTTCATTTTCGCCTGAAAATGACGATGTAGCAAAGTCACAATACTATCATTTGGATGCACTTCGTTCCCCACCATAACCGCTATATGCTCACTAAAGAGGTGAGCACATAATAATGCTTTCGCCATTGAGCTCGTCATTGATGGAGCGCAGTATTTAATGAGAGTGTTTCCGCCATATTTTATTTTCCTCAGTTGCCCCCATTCATGAGAACTGTTGATGATAGTACTACTACATTTAGTATACAGTACCCCAATTTCATGATTATATCGGGTACGTATCGATCTCAAAAATCATCGAAGTGAAATGGATACTTTTTTTCTCGTTTTTGGGTATGTGTGGTCCCCATGACTTTCGTCCATTGAGGACTGCCTTCCACGCATTTGTACACTTGTCACGTTACGACACACGAAACACAATAACTTTAGAAAACTACAGGTAAAGACTTAGAGCATCTCCACCAGTATGCTATAGCTATCCTATATTTAGCTTGAATTTGACTAGGGTTTAGTGGCCTTTTTCACAACAGTTGGAGCAACATGTATATCGATGTAAAACAGAGTGATTGTCGCAATCTCGACACCGCGACATTGTGACAGCCATTTAAAAAACGAGTTTCTAGTTCGCCTTTGTGGCCATTCTGAGAAGTGAAAGTAGGTATAAAGGTAAATGCTACCTCTAATGAAATGGAGCGGTGTCAATGTTTGCCCGTTCGGAACGCATGCGTTCATGTTAAAAAATGTCTCACCGGCATGAATGCTATCTCCCGCTATATTTGGCGGGATTTAGCCACAGATGACACATTTGGCTCGGGTATAGCACTGTTGGTGCAGAAAAAACTGCTAAATCATGCCAAATATAGCATATGGCACGGATTTACCACACTGAACATACGCTTGCTAGTGTTGCTTGCTAACTACCGGTAGGGAAGACTAGCCTTGGCGACCGAGTCGCCAAGCGAAGATTCTCTGTTTGCCTATAGGTGGTGAATGAGATCAAACTTGCAGCTACTCTATCCATAAAGTCTTTCCTGGACAACAGCTTTCATAAGCATGCAATGATTCTTGTCCCCCGAGATAGAAGTGTACCTTTGCTGAACATATTTAGCTACACACTATTCTGACAATTGTTATGCTAAGACTACTAGACTGACTAAAGGAAATGCGGTGAGACGTTTGCAGAAGCATCACCTGCAAATGCATTGGCCAAGTTTGACCCAGAGTTGCTACCAGCCAGAGCTACTTGGAGCGACAGTCTATAACCAATCAGAAGCAAATTAATTTGCAATAACATAGTATGCTTGGCTGTGTACTTGTAGGTGAACCACTCGTCTTGTACCCCCGTGCATAATACGCCGCACAACAGCATGATTGTTGCGTGCCAGGTATCTACGGACCCATGATGTGAGAGGCCGCTATCGAGGGTGACGGCATTTTAGCCGCCTTAGCTACGTCGGTGGACAAGCGCTCCGCAGTATTCAGCAGGGACCAGACTGACAGCCGAGGTCGTCTAACGGTTGATTACCACAAGTGCGTAACGTCGACGCTGTCCAAGGTGGTCCACGTTGAAGCGTCTTTCTGTGTGCATGCGCTGTTGGTCACAAGCTGCCGCCGCTCGTAGTTTATGCGGGAATGCCAGGAGCGCAGATGAAACGTGTAACAGGCTAGCTGTTACAGGCGTACACTGTTAAATTGCAAGTGAGGAAGCGTGCAATTGGTCAGGAACAAAGTGCTTCTACTGTGGTTAAGGTAGAAGACCCGTCGATTTCCTTGTATCCACTCGCTCAAACTTTGAGCGGATCCATCCCCCACTTAGATTTGGGGTACCGCCAAGTAAAGCTGGGGTACTGGATTCCTCAAGATTCATGTAAAATGGTGTGTGTATGCATTGTCGAAGCATGCACCGAGTAATTTATAGCAAACTCAGTGAGTGGCAAGAAGTTACTCCACTGTTCGGCGTACGAACGCAGCATGTCTCGGAGAACGCGGTTAACGCGTTCTATTTACTCATCCGTTTCTGGATGGTCCGCAGTTGACATCCTTAACTGCATGCCGAGTAACGAGAACGTTTCTTGCCAGAAACGTCCTGTTAATCTCGGATCTCGATCCGAGACAATGTTATCCGGCATTCGATGCAAACGGAATACCGTGTCAACGAATATCCGTGCTGTTTGCGCGGCAGTGACATTCGCTGACACTGCAGCAAGATGATCCATCTTGCTGAATCAGTCTACAAAGACCACGATTCCATTCTTCCGACTATTGTCGGGTGGAAGACCGAAGATGAAGTCCATTGAAATGGACTTCCAACATTCTTTCGGACCAGCAGAGATTGGAGGGGTGCCTACGAAGAATGCGCGGACTTTACACATTGGCAAATCTCGCAAGCGCGTACGTACTTGCGTACCCATTTGTACTGGTTCCGCCCGTAGAAATCGCGTGCGAGAGAAGCGTATTTCTTTTCTTGACCTTGATGCCCCGAGATCGACGCATCATGATACTCAAACAGTATCTGATGCTTGAGATCATCGTCGTTCGGAACGACGATGCGACTAACATCTTGTTGGTCTGTGCTGTAAAGCAGCAGACCATCGTGCAATCGGCACCGATGAACGCAAGCGCGGACAAACTCTGGCAGTTCATCTCGCTTCTGTTCCGAGCGGATGCGCTATCTCGTTCAACGGTCCGGGTTTATATTCATTCGAGAAGTTGTATTCAGCAAAGAATGACAGCCATCGTACCATTCTTTGAGAAATGTGTGGCGAATTCATGGCCGTTCGTAACGACGCATGATCCGTGTACACCACAAACGGTCTATCTCCTAAGAGTTAGATCCGAAACTTTGCCAGTACATACTTCATGGCAAGGAGTTCCTTGTCATGCACTGAATACTTGCACTCGGATGGGCGCAACTGACGCAATTGGTAATAGCTTACGCGATCACGATCATCGTGATCACGCTGTACAAGGCACATCCGATTGTGAAATCGCTTGCGTCGCAAACGACGTGAAACGGTCGCTCGATGTCGGCTATAGCCAAGACAGGCGCTTCAGTCAAGCTCCGCTTGACTGCATCAAAAGCGTCTTGGCACTGGGTATCCCAGTGTCATTCGACATCTTTCTTAAGTAACTGAGAAAGAGGTAAAATGAGACCAGCTTAATTGCACGAGTACTTGTGCAAATAGGTTACCAACCCAAGGAGCTTACGAAGCTCCTTGACATTGTTTGGCGTATATCTTTCAACAATCACTCTGATCTTCTCCGGATCAGGACGCACTCCGTTCTTGCCCACAAATCAGCCAAGAACGGGTATTTCGGGTGCACCGAAGGTGTACTTCTTCAAGTTGGCATAGAGCTTATGCTTACGCATTAGCTCTAACACCCGACGTAGATGTTCTTTATGTGGTGTAGGCGCTCTCAGAAATTCTTCCTGAGACGCGAACACCCACGGGGGGCCCAGATGACTGACCGTCGGAGGGGGTACTCCGTCCATCCGAGTCATGATCCGATCCGGCATCCGGCCGGCTGGATCGGTCACTTCCATCACCTTGGTCGTGACGACTTGGATGATCCATGTTCGAAAAGCTCACCTTGTGTACCCATCAGCACTGGCGGTTGCGCTCTCTTGATAGACCCTAGGGCGAAAAGTGAAAAGTCCGTCGAATAAAGAGACGAGGGTTAGGACTAGGGGTAGCTCCTGGGCGGAAATCTTCACCGGGGAGCTCGATTGGCAATATACTTGAAGTTTGTATACTGCGGGGGCTGGACCGAGAATAATCGATCGGCCAGCTAAACCAATGACAATAAAGGGGTAAATCCAAACGTGTACGTAAAGGGGAATCCAAATGTAACTCCACAATCTTCCACAGTAGGCCAAAACGTTACCACACTTTCCAATACTAGATATAACCGTGTTCAAAACACGGGCGACTTGAGGTGAGTATACGCGACGCAGCGACTCCCGGTCAGGGGACTTCCGGTGGGTTACTTTAACCTTCCCCGGGCAAACCAATAGCAGCAAGAGGGGACCTTGTTAGCCCTCCGCTGTGAACCAATGAAAGCGACTTGTGTCTAAGAAAGCGAAACGTATACTGATTTTTATCCCTATGTCCAATACTCCCTTTTGTGTAACCTACCCCAAATAGTCCGGCTGAATAGTTATGTGTCTTACCAGAAGTGGTCCAGTTAACTCCGATCGGATGCTCTTTTGTGTACCGGCCCAGCCGGTACACCAAACCCAGCTGGTACCAACCCAGCCGGTACACCAAATCGGCCGGATGGCCATCCATCTAAAATCATTTGACCGCTGGCGTTAGCACTTCCTTGGCAGCTCCACATCCGTCCCTGGCGCCTCATCCGCCCTCTAAGAAACTCAACCTTCTTCAGGACCCTTTGCCCATACACCTTCCGAGCAATCCGCCCTTCGGTCGTCCACTGTCGAGGTCATCCGGTTCACCTGGTCCGCTAGCCCAACTACCCACATCTCGACCACACCCATCTAGCTCGACTTCGTGCCTGGCAACCTTCTGCCGCCAGAGAATACATCCAGCGGCCACTAGACTACGTCCCATGTCGGCCGGTCCGGGCATCCAGCTAGGGCCAACATTTCCACCAATCAGGTGGGTGCGTTCACTTCCCATTAGTCCGTTAATTCCCAAGTCACTTCACCACATTTATATCGCTTTTATTGTGTTCATCCTTGCTGTGGATGAACACATCGTCGAATTAGCTCGGTGCAAATTTACGCACTGGGCACAATAGATGCGTAACGCATCTGTTAAATGTCGCAGGGGCAATCTGAAGCTCCTGTGGCATCACAAGCCACTCCCAAAGCATACCGATTGGGATGCTTACCCGTAACAGGGATATCCTTCTCACGCATAAGGATTTGGTAAAATTCATCTCTCAAGTCGAGAGCACTGAAGACGGTGCTACTGCACATGCCATCAATGATGACATCCTTCCGCGGTATCAGGAATTGCGCCGGTACCGTGGCCGCGTTCAGCTTGCTAAAAGCATGATTGATTCTCCACCCACCAGTGGATTTATTGACAAAAAAGGTGGGACTGGAGTGCGGTGAAGTAGGCTCCCGCACATGTTCCGCCTTACGACGAGATTCGAAAACTCGTCGATCGCTTTAACCTGGTCACGCGGTAATGGCCATTGCCGCGTGACACAATACTTCGTGCCTGGCACGAGGTCAATTTCATGACGAGTTCCCTTGTCCTTAGGGATCCCACAAGGTACTTTTTTTGGGAATACGTCAGCGTATTCCCAAAGTACTTCATAGTACGGGGAGCTTGCTTTAAGTGACTACCAGCTTTGCGCTTCAAAGCGCCGAACCTTCGATTGTTCATTGGGAACGGTCTCGTTCCCAATGTCCCCCGTGGACAGTTTGGATATTCGTGAACGAATATCCACAACATCATCCGTTGCAACGATGAACAGATCGAACAGCTCTGGTCATCGTGCAAATTCTTCACGAATTTCTTCAGGCTTAGAGCTGGAAGAGCCACCACTTCTAAACCTCGTGGATCGTCGAAAAGCCGCAGGACATGACGGGATTGGAAACGATTTTTATAAATATTTTTCGGCTATCTTAGTGGAACCATTAGTGCGGATGTATAATGACATTTTGCGAGGAGCGCGGCAACCTAAGTCATTCATGAAAGCTGTGGTTATCCCGTTGAGAAAGAAAGGGGATTCGAGTGATGCATTGGATTATATGCCTATATCGTTACTAGGCACTGGGTATAAGATTTTCTCAAAACTTTTGGCGCGTCGGTTGCAACAATTTCTTGGTGACACCTTACAGGGTGTTGTGGCAGGACGAAAGATGAAAAAGGAAGTAGTTATGATGAAATCGACATTATCGCACTATGATATGGTGGAAAAATTAGATGATCAAAATAGAGCCTATATATTATTTCTTGACTTTCGAAAAGCCTAAATTAGATGAACAAAATAGAGATGGTATATTATTTCTTGACTTTCGAAAGGCATACGATACAGTGGATGGACAATATTTGAGTATTGTTCTGTCGATGTTTGGTTTCTCGGATGCGTTTGTCAAGTTGGTAGATAGGATGCATTCCGGCAGGTCAGTAGAGTTTTATGTCAATCAGCAGTTATTAAGGCCGATCCAGGTTAAATCTGGCATCAGGCAAGGATGCCCCCGCTTGCCCCCCTGCTTTTTATCTTGGCGGTTGACCACTTGGTTTGGCTATAATGCAAGACCATAGTTTACAGGGGATTTACCCGATCAAGTATAACCAGTCTGTGCAACATTGGTTTTCAGTATTTGTGGACGATTCAACTGTGTTTGTGAAACGTGCAGCTCTAGCGCCAGACGTATTGCGAATATTGCACAAGTTTGGAGAGGTGGCTTGTTCAACCGGCCAAAAGCAAGTTTTTTCTTACAGATGAAATCAGTACCGGCTAAATGGTTCGGTATGCCGGTGTTACCGGTGGGGGAGACTGTAACCGGCTAGCTGTTACAGGCACAAACTATTTAATTGCACGTGAGGAAGCGTGCAATTGGTTAGACCCAAATGTAATTTGGTTCTCAATAGTTTAAGTAAGTTTATACTTTAGGTTGGACTATTTAATTGATTAAATAGTTCTATATAACTACGACACGTGGCTAGAAGACGGTAAGTTTAAGAGTAAATATATTATGAGTGGTTTAGAGCTAATAACTATAATTAAATATAAACTAATCATACAAACATGTAATATAAAACTGATCTAATAATACTCTTATTATTAGATCCCTTCTTAGATTCGATATTTGTATCAGAATCTGTTTCTCAGGGCGGATTATAATAAGTTATAATCCAATATTTGCATTTCAGACAGTAAGTCTGAAATTGAACAGTGATATTTCAACTTAAATATTACTTATGTAATGGAACCCCATTACATCACCCCCACTCAAAGTGGTTGGCCAATAATATTGTGTAATATTGGCCAATCGAATGGTGGCACTTGTTGGTCATAACGATACTGTGTTATAACCATTAACGACCATGGCATGAGGAGCGTAGAGCTCCTCCTGGTCCTCCTCACTCGCCTGGTCGTGACGACGACGACGACTTTGAGGTGGAAGGTGGTGCTCCACCTGCCAAGAAACAACGCGCAGAAGCGGCTTACGCTGCTTCTGGCTCACCATGTCGTACGGAACCTCATGTTCCGTACAAAGTGTGGTTTTGGACCCCAGCATGGGCGCTTGTGCCCGAAAGTGGTGGGCACACCAAGCGCGATTGTCAATACCCGTTGTTTGACATCAACGCGCTTGATGATTGCGAAGACCTTCGCAATCATAACTTTGATCGAAGTACCGACGATAGACGTCGGTACTTTTTCGACCTTTTCTTTCAGGCTCGTTATTATACGAACCGGAAAGGGTCGCGAAAGAACAGGGATGATAAGGACGCGCTGACCCAAAGTTGGAATGCCTTTGTCGAAAACTACAACAAAGGTCTCGACAAATACGTGAACAAAATTCACGTAAACCGCGAGCGCTTCTTAAAGCACTCACGCTCGGGTAAAATGGAGTATATCCATTTAACCTGCATGAAAGAAGGAATTTCTTGCGGAGTTCCTTCTCATTTGGTTTGCCCTTGTTGTCCCAAGGGATCTCCTCGTCTTACCGAAAAGGAGCTACGAGGGTACCGAGTAACCTCGGTACCCGCTAGTGTTAAGGGCCTCATTGATGTCCTTAATGTATCAGCACCTAGTACCGATGCTTTGCAGCCATCAACACCTAGTGTTGATGCTTCTTTCGAGTTTGAGGAGAAGTTTCCTTCTCAAACTCCTGCAGGAGGTCATGAGCATCCGCCCTTAGTACCTCAATCGGTTCCTAAGAGTCAAACTCTTGTACCAAGTACTCGGTACGCTGCCCCTTCTTATAGGTAACCGAGCGCTTCGCTATCAAGCGCTCGAGAATATAACGCTTGTTCCCCTGATTACCAATCAGGGACGGCGGGGATTGGAAATTCCCTCGACGTTGTTGTTGTGGAGCATGGTTCGCAGCTCCGCAAGATCGAGAGGCATTGCAACGGGCTGAGCGCCGATATGGCGCACTCGATGAGGACGTATCGTTCTCATCGCGACGATATTTGCGACATATTGAGCGCTCATCTCGCCATGCAGCAGAAGAATGATCTTCTGCTGGTCGAGATGGATCGACTAAAGTCGGAGATGGAAACTCTCCAGACTTTTCACAATCGGTTGGAGACCGATTACAAGTCTCTCTTGGGAGACTTGAAGAAGCACGGCATTCGCCGTGGGGATGCGTCTCGTCCAAAGACGTAGACGATCGATACGGCTTGATCCTCCCAACGTAAAACGTTGGGTGTAGGCGCATGGCCGCGGGAATGTCTAGTGTATAGGCATTCCCCTTTACGCTTTGAACCTTGAAAGGTCCAATGAACTTAGGGAGCAACTTCCGTGTAGGGAAGTTGCTGATTGCATGTGTAGTCAAATTAGTTGTCGATAATAAATCTAATTCACCTTTTTGAAATGAATTTGTGTTTTTCCTTCCACTTCTGTCTGCATTCTGCTTCTGCTTATCAAAAGCAGAAGCAAGTGCATCTTTCACATAACGTATTACAGCTTGCCGCTGTAATACGAATTCATCAACTGCTTTATTAGCAGTAGATGGACTGTCTTCATTGTCTGCAGCCATTGCTGCAGACACATATTCTGCATAAGCAGCTTCAGTATCTGAAGCGGCTTGAGTTTCTACTGTGTCAACAGTAGAAGCCTCGTCAGTCTCTTCGCAAGTAGCGGTTGCAACTTGCGCATCGACTCGCTCAAAATTCGAGCGGGTTCCTCCCCCACTTAGATTTGGCGTACCGCCAAGTAAAGCTGGGGTTCGTGGATGCCTTAAGGCATTCACGTAGAACGGTGTATGCTTTGTAGCAGCATGCACCGAGTTATTTATTGCAAACTCGGTGAGTGGCAAATAGTCACTCCACTGTTCGAAGCCATGCGCGTATGAACGCAGCTTGTCTCCGAGAACGCGGTTAACGCGTTCAGTTTGCCCATCCGTTTCCGGATGGTCCGCAGTTGACATCTTCAACTGCGTTCCTAACAATGAGGACGTTTATTGCCAGAAACGTGCTGTGAATCTCGGATCTCGATCCGAGACTATGTTTTCCGGCATTCCGTGTAAACGGAATACCGTGTCAACGAATATCCGCGCCGTTTGCGCGGCAGTGACTTCGCTGACACTGCAGCAAGATGAACCATCTTGCTGAAGCGGCTGTCTTCCGACTGTGATCAGTCAGAAGACCAAAGATGAAGTCCATGGAAATGGACGTCCAACACTCTGTCGGAGCCGGCAGAGATTGGAGGGGTGCCTACGAAGAATGCGCAGGCTTGACGCACTGGCAAATCTCGCAAGCACGTACGTACTTGCGTACCCATTTATACTGGTTACGCCAGTAGAAATCGCGTGCGAGAGAAGCATACGTCTTCTCTCGACCTTGATGCCCCGAAATCGGTGCATCATGATACTCAAATAGTTTCTGGTGTTTGAGATCATCGTCGTTCGGAACGACGATGCGGCTTACATCTTCTTGGTCTGTGCAATAAAGCAACAGACCATCGTGCAGTCGATAACGATGCACGCAAGCGCGAAGGAGCTTTGGAAGTTTCCCGCGCTTCCGATCAGATTGATTACTTAAGTAATCAACCAGCAGACAAGTTTCCTCGTCTGTTTTGTACGCTTGTCGTACCTGTCGTACGAGTGACGACGACAGAGCAGTGCAACGTATTGCATTTGCACTGATTGCCTCCGTTACAGACGGTTTCGTCTCGTAATCGGAGCGTCGTGATAGCGCATCCGCTATTACGTTCAACTTTCCCGGTTTGTATTCAACCGTGAAGTCGTATTCAGCAAAGAATGACAGCCAACGTGCCATTATTTGAGAGATGTGTGGTGAATTAATGGCCGTGCGTAACGACGCATGGTCCGTGTAAACCACAAACGGTCTAGAGATAGATCCGAAACTTTGCCAGTGCATACTTCATGGCAAGGCGTTCCTTGTCATGCACTGGATAGTTGCGCTCGGCTGGGCGCAACTGACACGATTTATAGAATATCACGGGATCACGATCATCGTGATCGCGCTGCATCAAGGCACAGCCGATGGCGAAATCGCTCGCGTCGCAAACGACGTGAAACGGTCGCTCGTTATCGGCTATCGCCAAGAGGGGAGCTTCAGTCAAGCTACGCTTGACTGCATCAAATTCATCTTGGCACTGGGTATCCCTGTGCCATTCGACATCTTTCTTAAGTAAATGAGAAAGAGGTCAAAAAAGACCGGAATAATTGCACGAATATTTGTGCAAGTATGTCGCCAACCCAAGGAACTTTCGAAGTTCCTTGACGTCTTTTGGAGTAGGCCATTCAACAATCACCCTGATCCTTTCCGGATCAGGGGCGCACCCCGTTCTTGCCCACAAAGCAGCCAAGAACGGGTATTTCAGGTGCATCAAAGGTGCACTTCTTTAGATTTGCATAGAGCTTACGCTTACGCATAAGCTCTAACACCTGACGTAGACGTTCTTTGTGAACATCTACATCAGTTTTAACGTGTTCATCCTTGCTGTGGATGAACACGTCGTCAAAATAGCTCGGTGCGAATTCTCGCACCGGGCGCAATCGATTCGTGACACATCTATTGAAGGTGGCAGGGGCATTTCGAAGCCCCTGCGGCATTACAAGCCACTCCTAAAGCATACCGCTTGGAGTGCTTAATGCCGTGAGAGGGATATGCTTCTCACGCATAAGGATTTGGTATAACCCATCCCTTAAATCGAGAGCACTGAAAACGGTGCTCCCGCTCATGCCGTGGAAAGCGTCCAGCTTCTCGATACGATTGATATCCCAGCACTCCTATTCACAGCGAAAATGTTTGAACCTTTAAAAGCTGTATTACAACAGCTGATTCTACTTCAAAACAGCTTTGTTTGGCTGCGCAAGACGGATGGCGAACCCTGCAGACATAAGATCACGCCGAACTTGCTATTCACCCCGAATGGGGCGGGAGATGTAGGATTAATCTCTATTCTGGTTGCACTCAAAATTCAACGGCTCAAGGTTGTAACACAGTGGCTTATTGCGGCGCCGGATTATTATCAACAGGCATGGTTGGAATTGATGCACCTGAATCCCCCCAACCGAGCAGGTACTACAATTACTCCTATCAAAGGCTATAAAATATGTAAGGCAGTGGGAGAAGTGCAATGCAGTCGTGAAGGTGATGTTGGTAGGGAAATATCCGAGTGGTTAGGACGGATGTGCAGCGTTAGAGCAGTTTACTCGACAGCATTTGTCGCAGCTATGGGAAGCTTCTGCTTCGAATATAGTCCAGAAAGGGCAAAGCCTACGGATGGGCGAATGGTTTATTGTAGATATGGAGCTGGCCAGTTTTCCCTATTCTGGTGTGTTACCAGGACATTTGGCACCCTTCTGGGGAACGTACAGTATAGCTGGGTGCAAACCCTTGGATACGGGAAGTACGCGCTACAGAATTAGCGGCGCGAAATACGACAGAACCCCGGTTATGGCCATACAAGATCTTCGCATACAAAGACTGACCTCATCTTCCTTTGCGTGGCAGGTTATCAGTTGTGGTGAGGATTCCCATACCCGGGCGAAGATTGGGCGATATATATGTGCGATCGTGCTGGCATCACCCATGATTCAAGTTGGGCAATTTATTGGCGACCCGCCACCTATCACACTGTGCCGAGTACCGGATTTGTTGTATGATTTTCGCTGGGAAGTGGAGCAACCAGGTCGAGTACGAGGATATTCTCGAACAGGAATGGACTGGGTGGTTGTTAAGCAACAACTCGATGGAATTTACTGGAATATTATAGCAGACAATTGTTTGAAAGGGGACGATGTCGAAGGATATACGCGGGGTCAAGTTGTTTTTCAGGCACACCCTCTGTAATGGGATGCCATTACATAAGTGATATTTAAGTTAAAATATCACAGTTCAATTTCAGACTTAATGTCTGAAATGCGA
>MIQA02007389.1:0-12416 GCA_001887855.2 Sclerospora graminicola | reverse complement strand
TCTACAAGGGCGCGCGGCGTCCCTACGGCGTGGTAATAATACTTGCTCTTCTCGAGAACCAAAACTTCTGTGTTATCTTTATCCGTAAGTTTAGCCGCCAATGTTTGAGCAACCGCGATACCCGCCTGACCGCCACCGATGATAATGATTTATACCATGGTAAATAATAATTGAATGTACCCCTAACCCTAACCCTAACCCTAGGGGGGGGGTGTACTCGGGAATTGCGCTTCGGAGTTCCAACCGCAACCGGCTAACTTCCATGGACCTCAGCGTGAGTGGACCAGATCCCTCCACTAGACGAGCTAGCTGTTCCAAGTAACTGACAGGACGATCTGAAGAAGGCCGAGCGGGAAGACTCAAACGCGGACGATACGAAGTCAGAGTCGTCGTGGGACTGATGAGGCTGGTCGTGATCGTGGCCGCGTAGCAAATGGGGGGGGGGTGCACCTAGCAATTTTCTAAAAATACTGCACGACTTGTATTTAATCCAATTAACTATTGGCATTACCGTGGCGAAATCGGTAAACATTAATATTATATTTAGCAAATATATCTTCGATAACACATCCATTATTTTTTATTACTCGGACTCAAAACTACAAACACATACTCAACTAGTAATAGTAAAAAAAGTGCAACCTGTCTTGATTTAGCGGTCCTGGATTGTCTACAAACATCAATAAAAGAGGCTTCCATTATAGCGATATTCATTACAGTCCTGGCAAATGGTACTGTGTACCAGCCAACACAATATGAAATACAGGGTACCAATAATAACGTGAGATTCTAGCGGTAGCTTTTTAGGAAAAAGACAGAACCATCACAAGATCACGTGGGATAAAACTGCAAATTGGTCTTAAATGTCTGCAAGAGGGAATACAAGATTTGTCACAGATTTTACGAAACGGATGGAGTGGCTTGTCATTTAGTCGAGAAATCGTGACAATCACTCAGCTTTTGCTTTGTTTGAGGGCTTTAAAATGAGGCAGCCATTTGCCCATACTGAATCTCGTATACTGTATTACCAGCAGATAAGCCACGAGACCTCACACGGAATGTCAAACCAATATGAAAAAGAAGCGGTCGTTGTACTAATACTAATTTGACGCAGCATTAATCTTGATTAGGTCGGGGGAAAGCTAATGGCACACTGTACCATGGAAAAACAGACATGTATGAACGACTAAAAAACATTTTCAAGTATTATCTGATTCCCCAGGAGCATTATTTCAATGCTGATTGTTCTGTAGTGGATAAATTTTCTCGTCATGAGACCAACTGTTCAAAAGTATCATTTTCCATGTTGCAGTAGGGATTTATGCTTTAGCCTAGTTGTAGTCGATTATTCAGCAATTTAACTTGAATAAACTTGCACTTGATCGTTGAATCTTATACCTTACTGTATCAAGGTATAACAGCCGTCGTAGCTACCAAGTCAAACGTAGTCGCGTAGATTGAACACAGGGACTTAGTAAATAAAATGTGTATTAAGAAGTGATTAAGTTGCGAATTCATTTCACCCAACTTTACTCCAAATATAGCGATGTACCGTAAATCTTCCAAAAGAGCGCTCCAGTAGTAGTACCGTAATAGTCATCATTATGTAACAAACAATTTTACCGTAATACTTCACTTTTTAATACTCCCTTTTGAAATGAACTTTACCATCACTTCAAAGTTCGGAGCGTAATTCGTTCATTCTTGAGTACGGTAATGCTTTGGTAAGCAAGTCTGCTAACATATCTTGTGTAGGAACGTAGTTAGAATCGATCTCGCCATCATTTAACGTTGAAACAATATACTTCAATCGTATATCCACATGTTTCATTTTTGAGCTTCCTTCCATGCTCATCAACATCTTGATTGCAGCTTGGTTGTCCATAAGCAAGATGCTCGACTTTTAAACCTACTTCTTGAATTAATTCACCAAAACCCAACATTTCACTTCAATTTTCGAAGCCGCATAGAATTCAGCCTCCATTGTAGACAGCGAAATACCACCTTGTTTCTTGCAAATCCAGTTTAAAATCATGCCATTCATCATTACATCGCCTCCTGTTGCTGATTTGCGATCATGTTTTGATCCAGCATTGTTGGAGACGCTATAGGCCTTGACGGTTGCGGTAGATTCATCATTTTTTTAAATTCCCATGTGTAACTTCATATGTTTGGAACCCTTCAAATATCTTGCGATCCTTTTCGCCAAATTCCAGTCAATCTGCTTAGGTGCATGTGTTCTTCTAGTTGCTATATGCACCGCATAAAGCAACTAGAAGAAGTAGGATATGTCGGATCTTGTGCAGCGACAGATCCATAACAAACTTCCAACCAGCGATTGAAAAGATTTAATCGATACTTTTCCGTCTTTTGGTAAGACTTCGCTTTCGCCGAGATCCAAATCTTCGTACTCTTGAATTATCGCGACCTTCACAGGATTAGCTTCCTTAAAATCAAAAGCCTCGAGTATGCCATCGATCATCACTTCTTGGTCCAGTATGTATCCAGTGTTTTTGTCGAACAAAACCCACATTCCCAAGAATTTAGATACTTTTCCGAGATTTTTTATCTCCAATATCTTCATGTCTTCGAAAAATTCGTCAATCAAGCTTTCTTTAGTTCCGGTTACAAGTAGGTCATCGAAATAGACTTCTACGATCACTGGGTCGTTTTCGGATGAACCTACGTAAAGATACATGTCCGTCATGCACTGCGAAAATTTTAAATCGATCAATTTTCCATGTAGTAAACGATACCATAATCGCCCGGCTTGCTTAAGCCCGTACAATGTTTTCTCGAGCTTCAACACTCGTCATGTAGCGTGAGGGCCCTTTGAATCGTCATCCATTAGCTCCAAACCTTTCGGTATATGCAGATAAATGTCATGTTCGTCTTAGTAAGCCTTTACGTATGCGTTTAGTATGTCCCCGTATTTCGCAGGAACTTTCCATTTGCATGCCAATCCGAGAATTAATTTTACCTTGCCCATTTCGATTAGGAACGCGAAAGCTAAGGTGTAGTCGATCACGAAACGCGTTCGTTTCCGCACGCCACCAATCTTGCCTTTTAACGTTCGATATCTCCATTATGATCCGTCTTTGTCTTGTATACCCACTTGCTGTGCAGTGGTGTGCAGTCCTTCGGCCTGTCAATAATCTTCCACACTTTGTTACTTTTGAGAGCCGTGATTTCTTCTTTCATAGCTGCGATCCACTTCAATTTATTCGCACTTTTCATTGCTTGGGCGTAGTTCTTGGGATCCACTTCGCCAACGAAATTTAGCATGCCGAAATCCGAAATTATATCTTCATCCGACTTGGTTTCTTCGCTAATTTTTGCTTCCGATACTTTTTCTTTGACGTAGTCTCTTGTTCCATGTCGTTTGAGCTGCCGTGGCTTCTTCTTTTGTGTTTTCTTGGTTTTTTCGCTGCGTGGCTTATGTCGTTGTTCTTGAGCTCCTTCTGACTCTTAGTCTTCATTTTAATTCGACTTGGATCTGCCGGTTCTGCTCTTCGTCAGCGTTTCGGTGTTTTTTATTTGTTGCGTGTCGATGACTTTCTTTCCTAGCTTGAGGTACACCTTGAAACCTTTTGTTTCTTCGCTTTTCCCAACAGTAAGGCCAATCTGGACCCTATGAGCTAGCGAGTTCTTGCCCGGATTTCGGTAGACTGTACACGGAGATCCAAAAGCCACTATACTTCCGAGCTTCGGCTTCTGCACACTTAAAAATTCGATAGGCGACATGTGCTTAATGTTAGCGCTTGTGGGGCATTGATTAATGATGTACGCGGCGTATTGTACCGTGTCTCCCAAAACGCTAGGCTCAGTCAACATGAAAATATCATGCATCGAGCCATGTTCATAATGGTTCGATGCATGCGTTCGGGTTTACCATTACTGGATTGATTGCCAGCTTCACTGATTTGTCGTGATACTCCAGTACGTCTGCAGAAACCGTCGAGGTTCTTGTACTCGGCACCTCCATCGGTACGTAGGATGGCACCTTGCAATCAAACTGTCTTTCAAAAATCGCCAGAAGTGTTCAAACTTTTTTGCCGCAATATCCTTGCTTTTCGCGAGGAATACCCGTACGTAGTTTGACTTGAAATCCACAAAGTTGATCTTGTATCTGTTTCCGAACCTATCTCTCGGAGTTATTGGCCCCTTGAGGTCGGAACAAATCAAGCCCCCGGTACGGTCTGTTGGGGCATTATCACCGCTATCCTTCTTGGACCTTGGGTTCTTTGTTTGTTTTGCTTGCGCACAAGTCAAACAGTTGAGTCTTTTCGTATCTGTTAACATCATGCCACTTTTAGGGTCCTTCGCCAATTTTTCCACGGCGTCGTAATTTAGGTGACCCAACCGTGCATGGAAATGCATCAGGGAACCCTTTTGCACGCAGGTGTCGCTCTCGGTTCCCTTGTCGCTTTCCTGTAAGATCGCCATAATTGAGTCCCGATCGGAATTTATTGGGACGTCAACTATAACTTTACCTTGTTCTCCTTTTTTATGTCGAATATGTGACGCTTGCTGTCACGGTGCCTCATCACTCGCCGTCCATCGACGTATACCATTTCACATCCTTTCTCCTCTAATAGTCCATACGACAAGATGTTTCGTAAAAGGTTCTCTACGTAGTAGACGTCCATGATCTTGATGGTGTGTACGGATTGGTTTGATGTTACCTGTGCTTGCACCCATCCTTTCTTGGACACCCTTAAGGTTTGTCCATCTGCTTGAAAGCACGTTCCGTTGACTCCTTCTGCATCTCGCAGGTAGGTTTCGTCATTGACCAGGTGCATACTAGCACCACTATCGAGTATCCACTTGTTGTTATTCGAAACCATTGAATCTTTCGTAATCGCGAGTGTAAAGTAAATTTTGTTGCCTGGTTCAGGGGTTTGCTTTGCTTCCTTTGTGTCTTCTTGCACTTCGAAGATCCATGTCCTGGTTTGCCGCAATTTGAGCATTTCTTTTTCTTGGGTTTGTCTTCCACGTAAATTATGGTATCGTTTCCAAACCTTGTGGAACCTCTAGCGCCATTTTCAATAGCTGCCGCAAACTGGCAAAGCTGTTCTGCTTGTCTGAGGAAGTTCGTCCTTGTATGATCAAACTTCGACATCAGAATAGTTTAAAGCTCACTAGAAGCGTAGTGAACGATGTTTTCCAGGACCAGAGGTTCACTTCCACCGACTGCTTCTGATACAGCTACCAAATATAAGAAGTGTTCATTCCAGCTGCGTTTCGGATGCTTCTTGCTAGTAAACAATTTCATCGATTGTGCAGGCGTTATGGTTGTGTTGAACGTGCTCAACATTTTGTTCATTAAGTGAACGAGGGTGGGTGATTCGTTCCACCACGAGCCGACTTGGCGCTGATAGTACCTATCAGCAGTTCCAATTAAGTAATGTCCTAGTAAGGTAACCTTGATACCCTCACTCCACAGGTACCCGCAAGCCGATTCAGCAATTGAAATTTGTCGGATTAACCTGGTTCCCCATTGTTTAAAACCAGCACCTAGTCCGCGGTAGACCTCTTTTCCATCAAAGATTCTAAATTGAAAGTTTGTAGTCCTTGGGGGTGGGTGTTTTATATATCTGGTGCGGTGGTTGCCTGAAAGCTGCTTGAGGCGGTATTGGAACGCCTTGCTGCATTGGAGCACCTTGCGGCATTGGGCCACCATGGTTTCCATACACCGGTTGTGGTGGAACGCTAAATTTTGCAGGCGGTGGACTTGGTCCGACGTGCTTTTCATTTGGTTCCTTCCAATATTCGGTCGGGTATGGTTTCTTCTCTGGCGTACTGTCAAAGGATGCCATTCGCATCCGAGTACCAAGCCTCATTGAGTTATTGAAACCATACTCGTCCATATTGATCCGTGAATTCTCCAATTTTCCATTCGTTCAGCTAGTCCTCGAACCAACTTCAGTATTTCTGCTCCTTCAGCACCCAAACCTGGGTCCCTTTTCTCGTCACGGCTATCACTGTCGACGAGATTGTGGCCTTTTGAGCTCATAACCTGTTCAAAAGTATCATTTTCAATGTTGCAGTAGGAACTTATGCTTTAGCCTAGTTGTAATCGATAATTCAGCAATTTAACTTGAATAAACGTGCACTTGATCGTTGAATCTTGTACCTTACTGTATCAAGGTATAACAGCCGACGTAGCTACCAAGTCAGACGTAGTCGCGTAGATTAAACACAGGGACTTAGTAAATAAAATGTGTATTAAGAAGTGATTAAGTTGCTACCTTATCAATATGCATGCGAAGTGTCGATACTTACGAGACAAAGTACAAGTAGTTTTGAAACCTACACTATACTTACCCCAAAATAAAGTCGGTTATGGTCCGAATTCATTTCACCCAATTTTATTCCAAATATAGCTGTGGTGGAGCCGATTTCCAAATCCATGACCGAAGGCTTAGGTGGAACCCGGATACCCACTTGCCCGGACGACCAACTATCGGAGGGGGTACTCCGTTGATCCTGATCGCCATCAGAATCAGATGAATCACCATTATGGTGACTGATCTGATCCTCCCGGTCGTCTGACCGGTCGTCATGTGCGATAGGATCTATGTTTCAACTTCATCTCACCTTGTGTGACCCGTTGACGGGGTGTTACACCACTCAAAGGTGGACTCGGTGACGAAAACGATGATCTTGATCAGGTCGGAGGGGATGACCTTCTCGAGACGGGGGGTGTCCTCGGGTGGAAATCTTTACCGGAGAACGGGTTGGGGTCGATACTTAATCAGTATCTAGGCACTGATCGGGAAAGTTCGTCCGATCAGGCCAGGCAATGAGAGAGAGAGATAACAAGAAACCAAGAATACGCGATCAAACCACGATCTTCCACAGTAATCCACAGACGTTATCTCCACAAAACCTTTTCGAATATTAATAACGTGTTCCAAAGACGTGTGCGTTGAGGGTGAGGTTTGATAACCTAAACAAACCCGTCGGGGGTCTTCCGGAAAGCCAAAATGCGTCTAAGCGCATCTTAACCAAGTTGAACAAGAGGGGACTAGTTAACCCTGTGCTCCCAATGACCGCAACACGTGGCGGAGCGACTCTTTGCTTAGGGGGAAAATCAAAACCTGTTATTATATATGCAATGTCCTATACCTAGTGTACCATACACCAACTCATGTGCCTGATTTATACTTCGACCCTGTTCACTTCGTCGCACGGTTGCATAGTACCACCTTACCCATCTTTGCTGCACCTTCAAACTGATCTGTACCACTTCTGCCCTGATCACGGTCGGACTTCTATAGCGATCTTCAACCATCCCGATCTTTCGATAAACAACTTGGAAAACACTTGAGATCTGCCCCTCGGACACTTGTTCACTTCATATCCAACCCGGCTTAACTGAGAACTTCATCTGCCTTTGCGTCTGGACGCCGGTTTGGGGCTGATCAGCCCCGATCGTGATCGGCACAGCGATCAGCCGAGTGATCGGGTAGTGATCAGGGCGATCAGCCCTAGATCACTTCGAAAACTCTCTGGATCACCATCACAGCGACTTTGTTTGCCCACTCGGCCATATTCCTGACCTTCATCCCCTGTCGGGGTAACCAGATCGCACCGATTTCAGCCGATCGGGCCTGATCGGGCCTTCTCACATCATCCCTGGACAGATCCATCGGCCATCATCACTTGCCTTGACTTGACATTACTCGCACGACTCGCCATTCCACATGCCCCATTCCATTCCATATCTGATCTTCGTATTTTGGGGCAGAATCAGTTGGCTCGGCCGATCGGGCCGGAACTTCGTATCATATCCAACTTCAACATCTGCACTGTTCATAGTTCGGCCCGATAACTGTCTCTGATGTGTCACGTCACCATTGCTGCGGTATCTTAACTTGTCTCTGCCGATCTCGTCATACATCCACGTGAACTCCACTTAATAAACGTTATCCCGATCGCGATCGTGATCTTCGCCGTTCCATTAGTATCTGGGACCGGGCGTAGTAACGGTACTTGGCTTATCCCTCCATATCACGAACACCCGTTGACCACTACCTTTTCGTCGTAAGCGCGATCAGCCTGTCCCACCCATCAACTGTCTCATCTTGATGGGTGTTCCATCGTCACCAATCAACGGCCATGTGTGGTCCACCTCATTCTTAACATTTTTCAGATCGCTTTACCACATTTGTAGTTCTGCTTGGACTGTCACCACTTCGTCCGTACGCACTCCCATTGCAGGCTCCATTTTTTGTGTTTCGCAGCCTTCCCGCAGTTTGGCTATACAGTGTGGAGCGTGCATAAGAACGGACCAATCTTTTATAGCCCTGAGAAAATAGTGACATTATGTGCTGCAGGTAATATAAAAGATCATATACATGTTTGGTGCATCGGGAAGCTCTCTGAAATCTGTTCGAGGGTGGACCGTTCTTATGGACGCTCTACATTGTATGTTCAATGACGTACTCGTGCAGGATGTTTGGATACGAACTTGAAGGTCTAAAATATTAAACCTATCAAATGGAATAGAAACTACCGAGTGAAGGTTCGCGGAAAAGAATAGTCTATATCAGCAACCTGTCTCGCCCGAGCAACAGAAGGTTGGTCTCAAATCAATATAAAGTTTCTATCAAAGACCTTGAGAAGCATTTATCCCCTGACTATAAGAATGATCCTAAGTATCGCATCTATAACGGGAAACATATGGAATCTCATTTATATGAGGGGATTCAGCCGTCTGAGTTTTATGATAAATTGGAAAACGTCCTTGCCACTCAAAGGAATGCCTTCAAAGTTAATATTGCCCTTGGATATGACCTCATCAGTCTTACTGATGATAGTGATACACGCTACTTTCACCCAAATTTGGGTAATACTTACGTATTCAAATCACCTGTTGCTAAAGCTGATATTCGGAAAAAAATATTTCTGAGATCAGATCTATGGAGTTGGCTAACAAGCTGAACTATCCAAGCTCTGGATACAAGGTAAAGTCAATTACAGAATTTAAAATTTATATTTTCCATCGTGAGCATGCTCTTGGTAGTGAAGCTGTTATCCCGAAGATCATTCGTGATGATAAACATGTCATCAACTTCCCAAAAACTAATAATAAGTGTGTTCCACTGTATAGCTTTCAACAGAAATTCCAAAAAAGATCCACGTAGAATTCAGGCTCAAGTAAAGGAGACATTCAAACGCTTTTGCTCATTCAAAGAAATTAACTATTCTTTTGGCGTGTTTAGACATTTTAAACCTATTGACCTACTACAGCTTGATGAAGTTGAAGACTGTTTCGAGCTTACAATCAATGTCTATACTATGGATGTAAACTTCTGGAAAAGTAGAATGTATTCGCCAATCAGACAAAGAATATGAGACCCTTAATATTCTGTCATATAAAAATCACGCTCTATATATCAAGAACATTGATATGCTTCAGGCTAAATATCAATGTCCCAAGTGTGAGATGATTTTCGTTAGCTCTGAAAAACTTAAAAACCATAAAAAGAATTATTGCGAGCTTGTAAATATCGAGAGTTTTCCAGCTGAACCAACAATATATAGACCAGCTAAAAACATTATTAAATCAATGCTGACAAAGTATTCTAATCAAAAATATTGATCATTACATCGATCACTTTATTGTTTATGACTTTGAGGCTATTTTAAAACCAACGCTGGAACAGCATGGGGAGAATACTATATTCACGAACGAGCACATTCCTGTTTCAGTATCTATTTGTAATAGTCTAACCGAAGAAGTTCGCTGCTTTGTCAATGAGAGCCCTAAAGCTCTGCTTAAGGATATGTTCGATTACATTGCTGAGATCAGTTTAATTAAAGATACAACATTAACAAGTATGAGGGGCTTTTACGTAAGATTATTGGTGCTTATGGTCTAACAGGTAAAGAAATTATTGGGGCTTCTTTAGATAATATTTATCGCTTGAATGATGTAGATAAGCAACAAATCGATCAAGTTCCGGTATTAGGGTTTAACTCAGGAAGATAAGACATCAACTTGATTAAGAAGGACCTGTTTGCTGTAATAGGGACAGACAATATTAAATCCGGTATCAAGAATCGAGCTATATGTGCTTAGCTACGTCAGACATGAAAATGCTTGATATTGGCAGCTATGTTCCAGCAGGAACAACCTATGATAACTATCTTACTACATATCTATGTGAGCTTGGAAAGTCCCTTATGAGTATATCACATGATTTAATGTTCTAAGTCAAACATTTATCCCATCAAAGTCTGAGTTTGATAGTAAGTTCCGAGAAACAAGCATCAGCAATGAAGACTACGAACGAGCAAAGTTTGTATGGAAGGACTATGAGATGAAGACAGTCAAGGATCTCCTGATCTGGTATAACAATCTCGATGTAGTTCCAATTATCAAGGCTATCAGAGCCCAGCGAGAACTCTTCAAACGCTTTGATCTGCATATGTTTGTAGATGTATCAGACCTGCTTCCAGGTAGTAGTAGTAGTAATAATACTATGAACATTACGCCGGCAGTTTTTTCCGTTACCGTAATTTACCACCGAGAACATTCCTGAAACCTTCTTTCGGGACAGCAGCGATTTCAACGACGCAACCTCTCGACCAGCTTAGAGCGAAAGCAGCGCCTTTATAATATTAGGGTAGTTTTATAATCGCTCAACTGCTGAGTTCAAACAGCTGTTGGTTTCAACGACGCAACCTCTCGACCGCCTTAGAGCCACGTCTTTTGGATCTTTGGATCTGAGGGCGGCTCGTTCAAACTATATTGATGAGAACTACGCCGGCAGATTTTTAGGACCAGCGACGTGGCGTCTCATCATTGGCTGATAATCTATGTCACACACCTTCATGTCCGCTTATGTACGCCTTCCTCATTCAATAATCTGCCGGCTCGAAAAAAGATGGTGAAAGTTTGTTTAGTCTGTGCTTTTTTTGGCCAGGCGGGAAGCGTTTTGGTTCGAGTCGACGATGCATTGGCGTTGTGGCAGTTTGAAAGATGTAATTAAGGAGAAGACGCCGACGATTTCAGCACATCGACGCAGACAAGCTGCGCTCTCCTGGCGAGAAGGACGGACGGTGGCTGAATCGAAGGATCTGCCCGGATGCGTGAAGGGGGAGATTCCGATGAAGTTGCAGAGTTTCTTACATGAAGGAAGGATTTGGAACGATCGATGGACCAGATATGCGGAAGTTTCCACACAATCCCCGACGGGACGATTCACTGTGCTGGTGCTGGTTCCGGAGGGTGTTGGGGTTTCAGTGATATTTCCCAGGATGGATCACTCTTTCGAAAGGTTGACAGTTGTACGAGCAGACTGTGCTGGGCAAACGCAAGGTATATCGCCACTCAAGCGCGAGTTCGGCGCTTCTGACTGAATTGAATGTTCGGTGGCAGGCTACCCGCGCGGTTGGATTCGATACTGGGGACCTGAAGCCTGTTGCGCCGTTCAGTTGGGAAAGCATTAGCGATGAACGTGGGCAGAATATCGCGCTCACCGAGGAAAAGCAACGTGAACGATATCGCGCGTATGTAGAAATCAACATCGGGGATGTGCTCACGAGGAATAGGCTTTGCGTGTACGGTGTGGAAAAAGGGAAAGATATCCTCAAGGCTGAAATCCCTGGTCATAACATCGAACTTGTTGGACGCACGGACATGATCATACTGAGTGATTTCGTCTTGGAGAATCCGCTCGACTTGGGGACGCTGCCCGGCGTGAGATTGCTCATCGAAGTGAAGAGAGAGGTGAAAGAACGCGCCATCTCTCAGGCTTTGTCAGAATTGATAGCCCTGGATGTTCTCGTCGATGAACCCGTGATGGCACTCTTGACCGACTTGACTGATCATTGGCAGTTTTTCTGGGTCTCCGATACGATCAACAACCACGGTAATATCCGATCAGTGACTCTACGTGATCCCAGCGAGGCGTTCGCGGTGATTAGGACTCTACTTGATCAGTCACCGAGTGCTGGCGCAGAGATCAGCCTTCCGTGCTTCCAAGAACCTGTGAAGCGACAGAAGCTATCTCAGGTCTTGCCCTATATCGCAGAGGCTAGTGGTAGCGGGATTCGTGAGTGCATCGAGCGGTACTATGACATCGCCAGTACGTTGGGTCCCGATATTGAGATGGCGCGTTCTGTGGCTCGGCAGGTCACTCGATCTATTCCCACGTTAAGGAATTTCAGCTGATTCTTGCTTCGGATTGATGCATTAGTAGTTTTTTTAATAAATATAAAGTTAATAATACACTATTGATGACGTACTCACCTGAACAATACCTCGCTAACAAAGAGCGCGTTAAGGCAGCACAGAAGCGCTACTACCAGAGCACACGCGACGCTCGGTTGTCGTATCAAAAGAGCTTCGACGACAAGAATATAGACCAGATTCGAGCTCGCAAGCGTAAGCCCAAAACCGA
>MIQA02007388.1:20935-44071 GCA_001887855.2 Sclerospora graminicola | reverse complement strand
TGGGGTACCACAGGCGCGGTCGGACGAGTTCCCACGAGCTGAACATTCTTGATTCTTTGTCTTTTGTGTTGGTTAATTGACTCGGCTGTTTGTTCTGTCACTTTCGTGTTAGGTAGTAAATTCCAAAATGAACCGATATTGATTCATCATTTGGTCTATAGTCGGTCGGATGCCACGATCCTTCACTTAAACTTCAACGTCGGGGCGAAATTTCGAAGCACATAAATGGGACAGACAATATCTGTTACTCAAATTCTAGAAAGGTGATTTTTAGAAAAGGTCGAAATATCTAGTGTGAAGGTGATTTTAGTGAAGGGTCGAGGCATCCTCATACAAATTCTAGAAGGGTTACAAGTTCTAGAAGGGTAATTTTTTAGAAAAGGGTCGAAGCGTCCACAAAAATAATGAGCGGCACATTTCTCAATTTCGACACGCGGTATAACCGTTGCAACGATCTTTAACAAACACAAATTCATGCTTGTAGCGGTGCCACCGAGTACTCATCCGCCACATCGAGGGCTCTCATCTCAGATTCGCTCCACTGACATTCTTCCTAAGCAGTTCACCCATTTAACGAGGTCTTCTTCCGCTGGAGCGGTAGGTGAGTCGCAAGAGAAATGCCTAGACCTACTGTTGTTTATCACTATCGATAGTACAATCAGAGACACATTTTATTAACATCAATAGTCAACACCATGTGAACACTTTACCGCTTCGACCCTTTTCTAACACTCACCTTTCTAGAATTCCAGTACCGGTAGATGTAGATGTTATGACTCGTCTCATTTTATTTCATGAGTGTATTTCAATTCAAACTTTTCGCTGCACGGTGGATGCCTTTCAACCCGCCGAAGTGAGTGAAGTGGTTTGCTAAACCTCTGTGCAAATTTCGTCAAACTATTTTTGGGGGCCCACTGTACGTTGTTATGCAAATATGACTCGGGGAGTCTCTAAATATCGTAGACAAATAAGCTGAGAAAAAGGGGTATGTCGAGCTTTTAGACGTCTGATTGTTTTGGCTAAAACTGCTGGTTTCCGAGCCAATTTTTGGCTAATTATTTGGGCTCATTTTCCTAGGTTTGGCACCCCCTTTAACATCAATATCAACACCATGTAAACGCGAGAACAAACTTTAGCTCATATGGACGCTTCGACCCTTTTCTAACACTCACCTTTCTAGAATTTTGCGAATATTATAATATGACTCGTCCATACTCGTCCATTTTATTTCAATAGTGTTTCTATTCGAAATTTTTGAAGTTTTCGCTGCACGGTGGATGCCATTCGAGATCACACCACCGACGTTGAAGTTTAAGTGGAGGATCGTGACATCCGACCGACTACAGACCAAATGATGAACACTATCGGTTCATTTTGGATTTACTACCTAACACGAAAGTGACAGAACAAACAGCCAAGTCAATTAACCAAAACAAAGACAAAGAATCAAGAATGTTCAGCTCGTGGGAACTCGTCCGACCGCGCCTGTGGTACCCCATGTCGGCTCTGGAACAATCCATGATGGAGCTTGAGCACATGAGTGATCTCATGACTCGCTCGCGCTTTCCGTTCGATATGGGCAGTAAAATGCTGGCGTCGCCCAGCAACATCGACGACGACGATTTCTTCCATGATCTGCCCGTGCTAGCACGCGAACGCAGACCAGCAACGCAGCACCGTGAGGCAGACGCTCAGTCGACAGAGACGAACAAATCGAAAACATCTTCAAGCACACAGGACAACGATCCAAACAAAACATCCAAAGCTGATACAGACAACCAATATCGCCGCGCTTTCTCGTCCTATTCGTTCAGTGACTCGTCCATTGTGGACGACAAAGGCCGACGCGTGACGAGCAAACGGCGCCGCTACGAAGACTCGACAGGACGCCTGAAGGCTGTGCACGAGCGCCAGATCGAGGGCAAGAAGCTGCGCACGACGTGGAACCGAATGGGTCACGACGACGAGGGTAAGCAAGAGGAGATATGCTCGAGCGGCACGCCTGAGGAGTTCGAGGCGCTGTGGAAACAGACGCCATTCGGTGAGGCGCAAACGAAGACCATCAAGGAACAACAGCAACCCCAGCAGCAACAGCAGCAACAGAAGTCAGCGATCGAGTCGGAGGCCACGCCTATGGAAGCGTAATGGGTATTTGCTAATTAAACTTTGACAGCCGTGCGTGTTTCGTCTCAACAAGTTGTCAAGGTGAACGAACGTCTTCGTTGGAACGAACGTTATGGCTCACAGTTTTTGTATGTTTTGTACGTATCTTGAAGATAGCTGAAGAAAAAATGCGTCAAGACTCACTCGTCTTGACAAGCACAAATAAAAACATGCACGTATGAATGTCTTTATAAAAAATCCTTCAGATACCCTCTCTCCCTACCACATTTGTATTTAAATAGGACCTCTGTCCCGTTTTGTTCTACACTTCATCATCGGATTGAATTTGGTGACTGCTGGTATGGCAAAAATTGACTGTTTTTGAAAATCCAAGCATCAACTTTGTGGTGCTTCTTTTTGTTTTAAATATCTTCTCAAAATTGATTTTCCGGCGTCGAACACTGTTTTCGTAGACTTTTGTGCCATCGCTAGCACGCGCTCCTTCAGCTCTTCCATTGATAAATTATCTGCGTTGGTATCGCATTTGGTGGCTACTTCATTGTTTCTATGGAGCTGCGTTATTTCTAATTGCATACTTCATCTTAAAATTATCACTGGTTAAACTGAGCCAGCACCAAGTTTACCAGCTATAAGCGCCGAATACTCTGGATCTCGCATGCGCGATTAAGCTAAATTTTAGCTCCACTCGTTTTTCTAGGATCGGTGTTCCTGGAGAAGTGCGAAATTAACAATGAAGTAAAAAGGCGTCCGAAAAATCAACTTTTGCTGCGTTGGTCCTTCTAATTCCTCTTCAGATACTTTCATGCATCGATCGCAGTCCACATACCATTTTGAAAGACACTTCCTATAGCGCAAAGCTATGTCATTCACCGCTTGGCGTCAATGGTTTTGATTTCTAACGCATTCATCACAAAGAAGGCAAACCAAGTACACTTTACTGTATGTTTGGAAAAAGACACAGTCAAAATTCATTGGGCGAAATTACAGTGGTTTCCTTTATATACAGATTTCAAGTTAAAAAATTTATAATAGGATTTTTTAACATTACATAATACACTTTTCAGTTTACGCTAAAGAACGCAGACAACCTTTTGACCCAAGCACTCCTCGGTATACTGGTACTAATAGACCAGTATACCTCGCATACGCATACGCCCCCAGTATACACTTACCGGTTACTGGCAGGTACAAGTAGCAGTGAGCTTTTCCCACAGGTTATGAGCCCAAGGTTCACGGGGCTAAGGTCATATTTAAAAACTACAAGTCTGAACTTCCTGATTTTTGGTTAACACCAAGAATTATTTGAAAAGTCCCCATTTGAAAGGGTCAATTTTCACTAAGTCTTCATTGTTGGAGAACTACGCTGTGAATTCACGTATTTTGGGATATTGCGGTTTTAATTTTTAAGTTCATTTTCGTGGAATTCACGTTCTCGATTTCTTTTTCGTGGAATTCACGTTCTCGGTTTCTTTTTCGTGAAATTCACGCTCTCGGTTTCTTTTTCGTGGAGTTCACGTTTTTTCGTTCAGTTTTCGTGGAGTTTACGTTCTCTGTTTCTACATGGAGGAAGACAAAGGAGTAGCGCCGGTGGCCAATGTGGCAGCGCTATTGGAGTGCGTTAAAAAGCTTGAAGAACGCGTAGAGATAATGGAAGACGAGCGTTCGACGCCTTCTGCCCCCAGCACATCGCCGGGATCGAAAAAGGACTCGCCTATGGCAGAAGAAAGAAGTGTGTTCAGGGAAACGGTTAAGAATTATGGGCCGTTTGGACAACGAATGACGATCAATGACCTCAGTGCTGAAGATGGAATAGAAAGAGGTGGTGCAGCACGTGCCGGTGCACCTAATGTACACCAGGGTCAGGCGGCTGGAGTAGCGCCGCAAGGAGCTGCAGGTGGTAATGTACCACCTGGATGTTACGTTCCCCAAAATTTTGGCCCGCCTGGGGGCATGAAAATACCAAGGTTGATGATTCAAAATTTTTCGGGAGTGGAAGTGTACTCTGGACTTGGAGCGGGTTTCAAACAGTGGGCATATCTCTTCATAGAAGCTGTGGAGATTGCCGAGTTGTCGTCTGGCTTTACATGGACCAAAAGACTCAAAGTAAACAAGCTAGGCGAACACCTGGAGGGTGTGGCGGCAAATTATTTCCAGGCGAATATAGCAACATGGTGGCAAATGTCACCACAACTTTATTGTCCTGGATCAGATGTTAAACGCTTTCAAGGTCAACATCACACGCCACCAGGCAGCACTGATGTTTGCGGCTAAAAAAGACCCGCACAGGACGTGGACGCAACATTTATTATATCTGGTATTTTTGGCTAAAGAGAGCGGCTCGCATGAGCAACTGATAGTCGAAAATATTGTGAAACATGCAGCCCCACAACTGAGATTAGCGTTGATGATACGCTATGGTCCGAAAAGGCAAGATTATATGATGCACGCTCAAGAACTTGTCGCCTGGGCACAAGAACTCGATGAAGACGCCCACAAGAATAAAGTATTCGGCAAAATTACGGTAAACTCTGTCGAAGAACAAAAACGAAAGCGAACGTGCTTCAACTGCGGTATGGAAGGTCATATACAAAGACACTGTCGACAGAGTGGAAAAAGACCACAAAGTAAACGTTTCGAACGAAATGGAAGACGCCAAAATGATGGAAACAATGAAAAACGTTTCGTATTGTCGACCATTTTAAACGATGGTACGAACCATGAAGCAACAAGATGCGACATTATGTCAAACGAAGACATCTGGATTGTCGACAGCGGGGCTAGTAGACATTTAGTGTCGAATGCAGAGGCATTGGACAACGTAAGGAACTGCGCCGAAGGAGAAAACATGACGCTTCCGGATGGAGGAACATTGGAAGTTACAAAAGTCGGAAGTGTGACACTAAAGAGTGATTTTTCTACCATAACGCTCACAGAGGTGTATTTTGCACCAAAACTTACTAAGAACTTGATTTCACTCGGATGTCTCCGAAAGAAGGGATGCGTATTGACAGACAACGGAAAAAACATGTATCTCATGTGCAAGAACGAGGTTATGTTCGAAGTGAATGGTTCCGGATATGTTTTCACTGCAAATTTACGCACTGCAAAGGAACCAGACACAGGACAAGTATTTTCAGACATGGTAATGAGTGCGGTGTCGCAAAACCTGGATGATGACTACCAAGAAGGAACCCTGCACCAATTTCACGTGAGGCTAGGTCATTTAGCCTATGATACCATTGAAAGATTGGCGAAAGAACCTGCATCTGGAATTAGACTTACAGATCACCGCAGGGCAAATTGCCTCACGTGTGCGGAAGGGAAGACCACAAGAACGAAACAACCGCAAAAAGATTCGGGTCGAAACGCGCCAATAGACCGTATTGGTGGCGTTATATGCAGTGACTTGAAGGGGCCTATCACGCCAAGAGATAGGCGTGGAAACAGGTATCTCGTGGTATTTATCGATCATTTTTCTAGTTACGTACGTGTTTTTGCTGCAAAAACTAAAGACCAGGCAGCAAAGATGTTTGAACATTTCGTTATTTGGTTTGAACGTGAGTTCAATTGCCGCGTTCACGTTTTGCGAACTGATGGAGGCGGTGAGTATCGCAATGTAGACCTCTTCTGCAAGAGAACGGGTGTCAGAAGACAAATTACGGAAGCTGGAACTCCAGCTTCCAATGGCAAAGCAGAACGAATGAACCGGACTATATTTAATATGGTCCGGTGCATGATATTTGGATCGGGTGTTTCGCATATGTACTGGTCTGAAGCGGCGGAATACGCCAGCTACATTTTGAACAGAAGTCCGACAAGATCGAACCCGAGACGTGCATCCCCGATTGAGGTTTTAACGAAGAAAAAGACAAACGTGACGGATATCGTAGTTTTTGGCTCGCCGTGCATGGTTTGGCGTGACGCCAAGAGAAAATCACTTGGAAAACGCGCTGAAAGAGCGTTAATCCTGGGTAAAAATGACGAAACCAAGGGCTACAAGGTTCTTCTTATGAACGATCGGGTAGTAACTACAACACGTCACGTCAGCAATATTGAGACGCTTTCGGACGAAGCAAATAGAAAAATCATACGTGCGCTCGAAGGAGCGAGTGCAGATGAACCTCCTGGATACGAAAGCGAGGAAAATCAAAGAGAACAAGTTATGGAACGCACCCCGGTTGCGAGTGACGATGGTACGAGTGAACACTGAAACGAAATTGATACGGCGACAGCACCAAGAAAATCGGGTCGTAAATTGAAGAAAACATCCAAAGCTATGGCTCAAATGGCGAAGAAGTCAAGGTCGTGCACAGAGAAGCAAAGTTTCGAAGGAGGATAACAAAAAACGGGAAGTAAAGATGAAGAAAATTTATTATTTGCGTTCGCGGTATGTGATATGCATATTACGAATGATGGAGAGACAAATTCGGAGCCTGACCCCACCAATTACAAGGAAGCGCACCAAGGCAGCCAAGCAGAAAAGTGGAGTCTGGCGGAAAAAGCTGAAATTACAGCTTTAGAAGACCTGGGAACTTGGAAGATTATCAAGAGAGACGTACACAAAAGACCCCTACCGACAAAATGGGTTTACAAAACCAAACGTAAAGCCGACGGAACCGTGGAACGATACAAGGCGAGACTTGTAGCACGGGGCGACAAACAAGTTTTTGGGGAAGACTATTTCGTCACATTTTCGACGGTGATGGAAATCAGTAATATGAAAGTGATACTGATAATGGCACTCATATGGAACGTGCCGGCAAGACACGGGACGTACCTAGTGCGTACCCTAAGGCTAAGGTAGAGAACGACTGTGAAATTCACCTGAAGATACCACAAGGGATGGAGTTATCAGTGGAAACATTAAAAGAGTTTGGTGTTACGTCTTCGAAGGAGCTAGTTCTCAAACTTGAACGAAACCTATATGGTTTAAAACAAGCAGGACGTTTGTGGTATGAATTGCTGCGTCGAACACTTCTCGAAATGGGATTCGTTCAATGCTTGACGGACACGTGCGTTTTTGTACGAAAAAACAATTTTGGAACGGTTCTCGTTGGCGTGTATGTGGATGACCTGTTGGTGACAGGATCTAACGCATCACTAGTGGATGATTTTTTTGAAAGCATGAAAATTTTAGAGCTTAAGGACTTGGGAAATGTTTCGAAATTTTTGGGAATGAGAGTGGAAAGAAGTTCCGAGCACGAGTACCTGTTGGATCAAGAGTTAACGATTGGAGATATGCTAAAGAAACATGGTTTGAGCGAGGCAAATGCAGTGAAGACACCAATTTCGGAGATTGAAATGCATAATGAATTGAATGAAATGCTTCTGATGAAACCTCAAAAAATTTACCTACGTTAAAAGACTTCCAGTCTTTAGTAGGAAGCCTGTTGTGGATATCTCGAGTCTCAAGACCAGATATATCTTTTGCCGTGCACCGTGCTACACGGCATACGCATGCGCCTACTCTTGCGGACTACAAAGTGGCGAAGCGCATTGCAAGATATTTAAAGGGCACACAGGGGCTAAAACTGAGTTTGAAGTCGGAAGACAGTATGAAATTGATGAAATTGCCATTGGAAATTGTGAGCTATAGCGATGCGGACTTTGCCGCTGATCGTGAAGACCGCAAGAGCATCAGTGCCAATGTTATTTTCGTAAACGGTGTGATAGCTGGGTGGAGCTGTAAGAAGCAAGGTACGGTAGCCTTGTCAACTGCAGAGGCCGAGTTTGTAGCTGCTGCGGTGGGAGGAAGAGAAGCGCTTGGATTACGAGAGCTTTTCGAGGAAATTGGCGTGGAATCAAAAGCACCAATTATCCTAAAAATTGATAATCAAGCTGCCATAAAGCAGATGCAGAGTGAGGCGAGCGCTGCCAGCGCAAAACATGTTGATGTGAAACTGAAGTTTTTGAAAGATTTTACGAAAAAAGGAGTGGTTAAGCCGGAACACGTCGCGAGTGAAGACATGATCGCTGACTTGCTGACCAAGACCCTACATGCGCCAAGGGTTACGGAATTGAGAAAGAAGATTGGTTTGAGATAAGTTGCCTACAACTTTATGATGGTTTTGCGACTACGAATATGCATGCGAATTGGAAATCTGAATTAATTTACGTTGATGTGGAACCCCGGTAATCTCGGAAGGAGTGTTGAATTTGGGTGTACTTTGCGATGAAAAGACACAGTCAAAATTCATTGGGCGAAATTACAGTGGTTTCCTTTATATACAGATTTCAAGTTAAAAAAATTATGTTAGGATTTTTTAACATTACATAATACACTTTTCAATTTACGCTAAAGAACGCAGGCAACTTTTCGACCTAAGCACTCCTCGGTATACTGGTACTAATAGACCAGTATACCTCGCATACGCATACGCCCCCAGTATACACTTATCGGTTACTGGCGGGTACAAGTAGCAGTGAGCTTTTCCTACATCCCAACTCTCACAAGGCTACTACGAGTCACAGGAGCAAGCGGGAGCGGTATGTGGGAGGTAAACCGGTTTTGTCGGTACGGTCAGAGGTAGAAGAGATGGAGGTAGATACCGGTAGTAAACCGGTACCTGAAGGGTTATGCAGTAATCATCATGAAGGGAGTATACCGGTGGGCGTGCTGAGATCAGCACAGACCGGTACACTCCAAAACACGAGCATTAGCAATCCTACTGGTAATAATATGCCAATAACGCCTTCACTACTAGAGGGAGAGCAAGTGACGCAACCAGGAGTGCAGGCACAGCCAGACATGCAGTTAACGGCAGAGATAGCACCAGCAGAGAGTGCTGATTTAACCCCACAAAATGCGCGAGCACCGGTGGAGCTAACAACTAACCAACCCACAGATCCAGCGGATATGGCGGAGGCGTTAAGAATGGCGTTAAGCCATACTCCGAAGGCGCAGCCCAGGGTGCAGACCTGGTTAGACCTGATGCAGGAATTATATACAGCAATTTTTGTTAAAGCTAAATGACCTATGACACGGCTCTCGGAAGCGGCGCAAAGGTTACCAAAGCTGAAGACCCAGGAATTGGAGAGGCTTATTGACCTTTTTGAATTGTTAGTGGTCAAACACAAGCATGATTGGAAGGTATGGCGTCAACAAGTTATTTCGATGTCGATTGTTTCTCAGCGTTCGAATCAAGCGTTTGAGACTTTACTTTAAAAGTTAATTGGACAGGAAAGGTTAAAACGGCAGATACCCAGCCACAACCACTCCAAGGATGGGCATCAAAAGTGGCAGGACCAAAACAAAGCAATACACAGTCCAAAATCCATCAGAACTCTTTCCTATTTAAAACGGACATTTTTGCGTCGGAGCTAATTCTTCAGTTGAGGTGATATGCGAGCAGGAGTATGGTAAATTCGCGCCAATGAAGATTCGACCAGGTACAGTGGAAGAGTGGAGGATTTTATAGGGTCTGGTGGAAGGCCATATAGTGGCACGGCGGTTACCGCCGTTCATCAAAAGAATTATGAAACTGGATGATCAAGTACGTCTCGTGCATACGACCAGAGCCCAGGTGGAAGGCTGTCTGACAATGGATTTACGTGGAGAAAGCCCGATCAAAGAGGCCTTTCTCAGTACGAAGTCTATACAAGAGAGTATAGCGACAGCGGCGACCACATGAGGTGCCGGGAGCCCGGAGCTTTGGAAGATGGTAGCGCAAGTGAAGAATATCAGTTATAATAGAAGTAAACACACGCTCTACTCCCATTTTCACCCGGGAAATGGCGAAAAACTTTGTTGGGGTGAAAGTACACTTTCATCGCTTTGACCACACCCTACAGAATCTCGATCAAGAGCGACGACAACCGGGAAGACTGCTTGGGACAAAGAGGGGGATGCGAATGGAGAAGAATATGGGCAACAGAGATTTTATTCGTGTATTTCAAAGACTATAACGAGATCGATCGACTTGTTGAAACTGTCGGGATTTTTACGATCTATTTTGGGTGTGGAATTTCAGTTGGATGATTTGGATCAAAGTGGTCCATTTTCGGATACGTCCACTTTATGGGAGCTAATTGTGGCGGCTGACACGTGTCCGCCGGCACAGGAAGGTATTAAACGAATAATGTGGTGCAACATGATGATTGTAATTGAACACCCTACGATGAAAGGGCGCAAACAGTTTCTTCGATGTGGAGAGGTGGGTCATCCGATGCGGAAATATTTGACCCCCATTGCTGACTTAATCAAGACAAACTGTATTCACGTCACACCTGACGCACTTGCGAAATTGAAACTACCGGCGGCCACATTTCGAAGCATGGAGGAGATGAGGGAGCAAGTGGAGAATAATAGGGCCAGACAAGTCAAAGAGGAACAGGACTCCATAGAAGGCCCCAAAAGTGAACAGAATGCTGTAGATTCCGAAAGTGAGCGGGTGAGACAGACCAGCCCCAACAAAACCGACCCGAAAGATTTGCGGAAGGCTACGGATGGTATTCAGGACATCACTGGAATTACTCACGAAAAGGATTCCATGGCGTGGATAACGGTTACGGGTAAGAAGAAAAACGGAGATCAAGCAAACACGAGGAAGGAACCTTTGACAGAAGGTGTGGAGACCCTAAGCCTTTCGAGGATGTCATCAAGAGGTACCAGCTATGGGTAAAAACGTAAAGGAGGCAAGTACGGGAGTTGTGTCGGTGGACTCCGATCGAGCGCGAAGAAAAAATCGTAAGAAGTCCGGAAGGACCAAACAGCATGAACCGGAAGAAATCTTACAGAAGAAAAACACCGCCTTTTTAATGGTAGAAGGCCAGGTAAAACAATCAATACAACAGCTTATTGAGGAAGTTCAGCATCTTGAAGGTGGTATGGATCTCGCATTTTTGGATCAGCTGCATCGACCCAGTCCCAGTGCTACTAAAACAACTGAAAGAATTATTAGCAGCTCTCTCGCTGCGAGCTGTACAGACCCCTGCAACTGGCAATTGTTAGGTCTATGCGGTTTGTCAGGCGTTAACCTCGTCAGTGCTTGGCGGGAACTTAACAAATATTCTGGAACAATTAGCAGCGCATATCAAGGAAGGATGTCTTGTAAGAGCCCTGATGGATTTTGATATAAAATTCCCACCAGGCATCAGGAAGCAGATATTTCTCAGCTTAGGAAGGGGATACCCTAGAAATTCGGCGACGGAATAGGCCTTCCAATTATACCTCAAGGAATTTGCCCAAAGTGGGTCACAGCTTTTGGATGGAGTCCCTATAGCGGCGTGGGGGAGCAATGATACGTTATCAACTATCAGTACTCTCCTACAAAAGGACATATGTGTTATCAGTTCTCAGGCTACAGGACCGCCTGGAGTTTTACTATTTACACCGGAAATCCGCAAGGCTCATTCGAGAAGCTACTCCATGAGTGGGGAGTACCCAATTACGGTTGACGCTTTCATTGAAAACGTTTGGGCCCAGTGCAGCCACGCCTTCGTGAAACAGGATGATAAGCTATTACCCCTAGTGTTACACTTTGGAGGGCAACGCTACTCAGCACTGTTATGGAGGCGGAGGTCTAAGGCCTATATAGAAGATGAATCCATGGAAACGGGCAGCAGTGAGGGTGAGGGTTTTGAAGATGTAAAGGTGGACGAGAGCCACGAAAGGCGTGAGGATAAAGGAGAGGAGGCAAGCCAAAACTCGACCCCTTCGATTTTGATGGGTAATCCAGACAAGAGTATAAGCGTCGGTACTGGGGTTGAAGAAGAAGCGGGTGAGAAGCCGTGTTCGCAACACTCCCAATACGAGAATCAGTCACGTTGGGATACTGATGGATGGGAAGGCAATATTGAGGAGATTTTAGAACGATTAGACGGACCAACCATCCATCATGATCTTAAAAGTGAGATTACTCAAATACTTGCAACACGGGATTCACGAATGTGTGAGGTGCTACATTTCCTGACGGAAACAGTGACCAGGTTATCCCTACCAGAACAAAAGCAGCTTTTGAAAGCAGATTTTACGGATGCAAGCACGAGAAAAGATTTTATGCAACGTTATCATGTTGCTGAACCTGTTTTACACCAGTGGGTTAATAAAGTATGGTTTGAGCTCAATGATTCCCCCCGCTATTAGTTGAGCAGCTTTCGTCTAGCTCAGAATATATGCCGACGGACGCGTCTATGAGTCAAGAAGTAGTGGACAAAGATGATGTGCCAGATGAATACAGCAATAAAAGAGTCTGCAGACGGCAACTTCAGGACAGCGAACCAGAGCAGGAACCGGAGCTACGTATTCAACGTGAAATAATCGATAATTTTTAGGGAGAGTGAGGAAGAGATGGAGAGTGACGAGAGAACACTAGAAGACTGTCAGAAGATCTGGGACAACCTTCAACCAGCGTGGGAGAAGAATACCGGAATTGGTTTTCCGAAAGCGTCGTCTCGCAAAACGATTTGGATTAAAGCAGCCCAACATGAGTCCAATCGAATTTTACATTTACTCAAGGACGTATCCGGTGCTTTTCACATCTTGGAGAGTATTGATCAGTCTGTTTTAGTCGAATTAACAAAACTATGGCGTGAGCAGTGCTGGATGCAAATGGTGACACTTGGAAAATCTCACGGAATGAATGATATTCCTAAAAGATGGTTTGACCTATGGGAAAGTCGGTATAATCAAGTTGCAACACCGGCAGCTAGGGTCACAATTATGACAAGTTCCCAGGAGTGGACCCGTCTTCGGAAGGCTAAATATGGAGGGAATATACTGATCAAATTTTTAGCCCCTGAGCAGATGCTAAGGTTGGCCAGAAATTTGCTCTGCGCTCACCTTTTCGCAGAGAAATTAGCAGCTCTATTAGGTGAGAACTGTCATCCGGTGGACTCGATAGTTATGATGTTACAAAGGCATTTCAAGACAAGTACAGTGATCCCGAAATATATGGCTAGGGTACGAGATGTGGAAGCTGGGAAAGAGTATGCTTGGGAGGAAAATACTACTTACGTGCAATCAGCAGTGCTGCCACTTGACAAGGGGAAAGATGTAATGATCCACACGACTGAAGCTTCACTTCAAGGGCACCCTAACGAGGAATATTACTAGTCACGGACCTCCCACACGTTATACTGCGCCAGTTGCGAGTCTTGCAAGTTTGCTTCGTGTAATAAATGGGTAAGTTCTTCGTACTCTCACTTGTTGTGTTTAATAATGCCATAACTATCTAATACCTGGTCTTTACCGCAATTAAAGTCTCCACAAAGAATCATGTAATCATTACAGTCGAACAACCAGGCTTCCAAACCAATGATCTGTTTGAGGCTGAGTCTGCAGGACCATATATATTTGCTATCTTCCACAGTCCAAAACAAATTCCAATGCTCCTTTTCGTCCATAAATGTTTATTCCACAGGCTTATCCGCTGTATGTATTGAGGAAACAATTAAACTCCCACTCCTGCTGTCCTGTTTGTGGAACATTCCAATACGCTAGTCTTGTTCCATCAGAAGTGTACTTGGGGGTCCTTTTCTACATGGTTGTTAGGGTTAAGGCTTCATCTGCTGATGTGACGCGGGTTTCCTGAACGGGAATCCCCACCACCCCATTATGATAATGAGACCTAATCCAGGCTAGCATCCACTCGAATCTGCGTTTTGTAAGAAATCCACGAACGTTTTGTATTACAATATTAAATTTTCCTTGACGTTACTGGGTTTCCTGTGCTGAGCTTGGTTAGATTTCCATTTCATCAGGGACGCTCGTACCGTTCTTGCATAAGAATCACAGGGGTCTCGTTGTTCGTAACCCCCCCCCCCCTTCTCCTTGTAACACAGGTCTTGCATATCGTTGCCCTTAATACATGTTTGCCAGATGACCTGGCTGCTCCAACTAGGTGACACCCGCTGTTGCTCATCTCCGCCCACTACTACAGATGACATCAAACTATGTAGTTGGTTCCAACTAGTCGTATCTGCTTTATTGAAGTGTGTCATGAGTTCTTTGTAATCCGGATTCATTTTCATCGCTACAAGATGCCTTTTCGGTTTAAATACTATGGTGTCGTCCAATGCAGCGTCCTTTCCAACCATTGCCATTATTATGTTGCTCTATAGATATGTGCACTCACCAACAGTTTACTTACCTGTTGTCGTCGTTTCGGAGGACATAGCCGTATCAACGCGTTATGCCCATATTCCGCCAGCCTAAGTTTTGACCATTCTTGTGCACTGTTCCTTGCCTTATCTTTTTGGGATTCCTGAGAGAGTATACTTACCCTCTCCTCCCAATCTTCAAACTCACGTGTCATTACCGTCACCAATTTATTGTTTTTCCTGAGTGTGATGATCACTTCCCAGCATTGTTGGCGCCATTCCTGCAAAAATATCTGGGTGATACCGCTCAAATAACTTGTGGGAATGTGAGCAATGTGCCAACAGGTGCATAATTGCATCTGGATCCACTGCGATGGCCTTACTCCACTCCGCTTGAGAAGCTGTTACTCTGGGTCTGAAGGTTCCTTTTTGTTAATACCAGGCCTCTGACATTTTGTCCCACCCCTTCATTAATCCATCGATAGAATGTCCCACTTCCCCCAACACGTGTTTAGCTTGAGACAATTCATCGTATAGCTCTCTCTTAATTGACGCCACTCCTGTTGTCGGTGTACCCCCGCTGCCTTAGGATCGTCCGCGCCCCCCCCACTCATCTCCCGCTCTTTTCTTCCCTTTTCTCGGTATAACCGCGGCGGGGGCTTTTTCCGCTGTGTTTGCATCACATCCTCCTTGTAATCCGAATCTTGACTAGTTCCTGTGTTGTGACTGCTTTGTGAGTCACTCCCCATTCTATCGAGGATACCCCTCTTAGATGATTGCACCATGCTATTAACGCCTGTTCCTCCGCATTGTAGTCCACTGCAACTACTAATCTTGTCGTCTTGTCTGTGATATCAGCTTCTAGAAGCCGAATTTGTTCCTGTTCTGGTCTACATGGCACCTTGGTCTGTAGGAAATGCAACAGTTTGCACGTGTTGTTCCTTATAACAGGCGTGTATCCATCTGCCATCGGAAGACATAATGTACGTCGGGGTCTGACTGCTGTCGTCCTTTCACTATCATTGTCACTCTAGAAGCATCAGCTACCCAGCATCCGCTATATTTGTTTCTCCTACTGGAAAAGTTTCCCCTCTATGATCTTTGCCCGTATAGCACGTCATACTTGCTTCTTGTGTCGGCACTTCTATGTTTACATCTGCCTCGCTCCTCGAAGTGTCATCGTCAGGGCTCTGACGCCATCCATGCACATAAGCCTGGTAATGTGCCTGCTGGAAATGGATAATTATGGGTAACTTAATAATTTCCGATTGTGCATTCTCCTTTACTGTCACGACGAGTTGTATGCAGCATCCTTTTGTGATTGGATACCCCCGCAATTTGCACATCTACTCCTATTACCTGACTTACTTCAGAAGAACTCTTCCCATACGCTTCCAAATACTATTTGCACTTCTTTTCCGTGCTTTGAACCGACATTTTGCCGTACACCCTCTGTCGTCTCACTCCTGCCGGAAATTTATGGTAAAATCCATATTTGATCTGGCTACGCACCCGTCCTTTAGATTTGCCACTCCTTCTTCTAATACGTGGAGACACATGGTTACATTCGATTTCATCAGTGCGCCAATGACCCCATGGCTTGACAGTTGCCCGATGCCGGCGTTTGGACCCGTTGAAGCCCCATCGTAATAATCTCTTTGGACAAGTTCCACTGCCGGCCCTCTACTGCTATGTCCGTATGCCATGTAAACCACGAAATAGGGCCATGGGACTGAGTAATTCCGTGGTAGATCTCCTATAGTTCATTTTTTTGCCATCACCTCTCGCACTTGCAACTCTGTATTTTCTAATTGCTTCGATATGGAAGTTGTGGGCTGAGTTCCGGACCTTTTCCCGCCTGTTTACGGGCTTCTTGTGCTGTGTTGCCCTCGTCCTGTCGAAGCTCAGGTTCTTGTTCCGGCTCCTTTCACGGACTGCCTGGTTGCGATCGTGGACTGCTGCCGTTAGTAATTTCTTGATTACTGCCTTGTGATGATAGTCCGGTTGCTTCCACCCGTTTTGCTACTCCTTGGTTTTCTATGTCCTGTTTTTTCTACATGTATACCTCTTGGTAAACCGCTACTAACTGATTTTTTTCTTTTTCCTGGATATCTCGATCCATTCTTGATTTTACTTTTCGTTTTCTCCTGCCTGTGCCCTTGCCTCAATTTCGTCTGAGCTTCTGTACCTTTGCATGGGACCGTCGGTTTTCTTGCATTTGCTCCTTCCGGTTTGTTACCGCTATCGAAACCTCTTGTCGTTTGTATGCTGATGTGTGGTTTGTTCTGTAGTGCACATGTCGAGCTACTTCCTGGTTGAGCTTTTCCATGCTGGTGTACGTTGAGGTGAGATTTGATGCTTTCACCTCTCCACTGAAATTGGAATGAAATTTCTTGATTGTGCATCTTCCGTATCTGAATCCTCGCATCTGTGACGACTCCCGCATCAGCAGTGACGTGTCCCTCTGGTTGAAGGATGTTCAACCAAAACACGACCGCACCTTTCCTTCGATTCCAACAGGCTGCTGGCAACACCCTGCAGCAATCTTCAATTCCCATTAGAAAGATGAGGCGAACACGCCCCCCCTGATCCCTTTCATAAAGCCGAATAGGTGTTTTAATTTGTGACTCCAAAAACGCATTGAGCTTCAGAATGCGGATATTTCTTGAGATATTCCGTAGTAGTAACGGGTATACTGGGTGCGTTCCTATTATTCCCCGTGGAAGATGTCCTTGGCGTTTCTATAGTAAAGATTCTTCTATTTCATCCCCTCGCGCGTGTTCATTATATAAACGATGAATATGTTTTTGGTAAGGCACTTCCACCGCTTCATACAGGTTAGCTGCCGCTCGAGTGTAGAAATGGAAATTAAGACGGTGATTTGAGTGGTCGTAGCTAATCCCTTTTACTTTCCTTAGCATCTCCCATAGTTTGCCTTGATGATTCCGCGTGCTGTTGCCGCCATCGCTATACTTTCTCGTATTCTCTTTGTGTCATGGAACACCCGTTTTGTCGTCATTTCCCCTTTCATGTCCATGCTTAGACATCATTTGACTTGCAATGTGATTGTTAAAATGAGACGCAGACGTTGCGCATTAGTCATGATACACCACAAAAAGGGCGGCAAATACCTCGCGATAATCGAACCTTCCGCGAGCCCTTTAACAATCTTTCATTCCTGTTAAGTCCCCTTCCAAATTTGTCCACTTAATCCTTGAGACTCCTCCCGCTTGCATATCTTATGTAATGAATTAATTTCGACTTGCGTATATTGAGTCCGGTTGAAGAAAAAGTCATCGGCTTGTTTACACCCACTCGGCGCTTCTTCTTTCCCTCCTGTCGCTGTATGTAACCAATCTGTCAGCACTTCCTCTTTCTTCGAGGCTTATTCAACTTGACTCTCTCTAATTTGCTCGCAAGCACGTCTTGGCAAACAGTTTACATGCGTCCCAGGCGCGTAACTTCCATATTTGTCAGTTTTGACCTTGTGTTACCACCTGTATTTCAAACAAGTTGATTAGTCACTCTTTTTCATTGCTAGCGGTCTGCGGCAATTTAGTCCCAGATACATGACTTCCGTTTTTCGTCCTGGTATTTGACTAAAACCCTCTTCAAACAATTGCTGCATAAGATCGTGCCAGGTTTGTAATCTCGGCCGCATTTGTGGTGCATCCTTGAGGGCCTGAGTTAAAACTTCCGCTAAAGCCTGCGGTGTAATGACTGGTTTAGTGGCTTTGGATGCGTCTCCTCCTTCTTCCATTAGCTCATCCTTTACCTCTACGGCCTGATCTGTCCGTGGTGAAGAGTGGTCGGTTTGCGGGGACATTACAAGCGTCATATGCTATCCATCGTTACTAATTTTTACGGAAGTGTCGTCGACGCTCTCCCTCTCCCCTTGAGCTTCATTGCTCAGTTAAGATTTTTGTATAATCTCATCGATGACAGGTCTCCCCTCTTCTTGTAGGGTTATCATGCACGATCGTTCAGCAATTTGAGACGAGATGCCTTGCACTCGATCTCCCCAGTAATCTGTCGATCACCAGGTTGGAATCTCCACAGATAATTATCCTTCCCTTTCTTTGTGTATTAAGGAGATACAGATCGAGCAGTTGACCAAAATACCCGGCTTCGTTGACCGTGATACCAGGTGTATAATTCGTGGCTGCAGATGTTATGGACCATTCAGGGTGTTCCCACAAGAGAGCACTGTACGCACCGACATCCTTTTTAACACTTGCCAAACTTAGGACGACAAAGGTCCTCGTTTGGACCTACGGACCGGAGGTGGAAGTGTGATCGTCTCCCTAGGTTGCTTCCAGAGGGCTATTTTGGTCAGAGCTTCATCGACCTCTGCCCGCGGTGTTATTCTGGTCACCAGGGTATCAATAATTTCCTCCTCGCCCCTGGTACATTTGATGACCTCCAATGACCATTGTGACAACAGTGCTGACTGGCGCCCCAGTCTCCCATCCATTCCGGTCGATGACAACAACCAAGCCAAGGTGAGCCGTCTTCAAACTATCATGATCTGACTTGTTACCAATATAGTACAACAAACATCCAATATACGTAACAATACCAATACTTCTTTGTCCACAATGCCATAATAAACTTCGTTCGGCTACACGGTCCGGCTTGGGAACGTGACCGGGCAGTATACTTCATCATGGAACTGAGCCAAGGTGCCCGAAATTGCCCATTTGTTCACATATAAAATCGTCACCGGAACCTTTTCTTGGTCGAAATGCTTCAGAACCAGGGTCGTAGACATATTCGCCTTCAACATACTAAGTGCGATCGTGGCGCGTTTTATATGGCTTCCCGTTCGGGATAGAGGCTTTCGACCAGTTGGTCGGCCTGACATGTAGACTGTTCAGGCTTAGTCGACTGGTCGGTATTGACCAACAACGCTTCTAGTCGGTCACGTTCGCGCAGAATATGGTAATCTACCTCTCTTAATTCATAAAGAATCGCCGCGTAAACCAAAAAGTCTTCGATGAACCGGCTATAGTAATTCAGACTACCCATGAAAGATTTCATGACCTATAGCGATCTGGGGAATGGTAGGTTGCAGAGTGCCACAAGATATTTGGGATTAGCTTCCAACCCCTGGATCGAAAGGGTATGACCCAAGTAAGCGACTTTTGGTCGGCCCCAAAATATCTTGACCAGGCTGATTGAAAAATTTCATCGTTCGCAAGTATCGAGCACTTGTTCGACCTTCACGCGCTATATCACAGGTCGTAGCTGTGACCATCATGTCATCTATGTAAGATCGTCTCCCTAACATCGAAGGTTTCTGATTCCGATCGGGTTCGCCTTTATTCATGTACCTCGGTCGTTTCCTGATCGGTACTGTTTTGGAAATAAAGAAGTTCAATCATCTGATAAATTTGAGGAGCGTTCTTCATCCGAACGGCATCCGATTCCATTCAAAGAGGATGAAAGGTGTAACAATCATCTGATACATTTGAGGAGCGTTCTTCATCCGAACGGCATCCGATTCCATTAAAAAAAAGGCTGAAAGGTGTAACAAAGGCCGATATTTCCCGAACCCAATCGGTCATAGATACTAAGGTAAACTGCCAATTTGGGACCTCCTTGTTTTACTGCAGTCATAACTAGTCATAACTTTTCACCAACTTATAATCTGTCGGAAAAAGTTATATTGGGTAAACTCCCAATTAGTCAGGGTTTTTGTAAACGTACATCTATCGATAATATACGAATATATCAAAAATATTTACTCCTTCTGTTTGCATTTCGCAGTCTACCGGGTCGGCGACCTGGACGGCGAGTGGGCACGTCAACTTGAGGCACGCTCTCTCTTGACCGTACTGACTCCATAATTTCATCTACCATAACGTCAGTGCGATGCTGGTTTGACTTAGGCATCCATTTCATGGGAGGTGGACTAGTTATGCGGCCCTTTGTTGGGGCGACCTGTATTAGACAAACGCTGCTCATCCATGTACCGTTCCATCATGGCTGAAAACATATTTTGTATGTGATCTAGTACTTTGGACCAGTTCGTTGATCCTTTGTATCGTTTCTTCGGCTCTCGGGTCTGTACATTCCACTTCCATCTCCATCTGGTTACTGCCCGGCCGTCCTCTATTCGGGTGATCTAGCTTACACCATTCCCAGCCTCCTTCAGGTTATTTATTATTCCTGGACTCTTCATGCCTCCAAACTTCGTCGAGATTGCCACGTGCGCTGCTCCCTTGAAGCCAAGTGTCATACGGGTGAAGCCGACTGACGATTCCGACGAATCCATCTCCGAAGGGGATGACTCATATAAAAGGCCCAGATTGCCAACCGACCGCCTTGCGCGGGGAAGAAGAGTGACCTTGGCGGGTAAAATCGCCGTCTGGGGTTCGCACGACCTACTTAAGGCACCAGATGATCGTGCTCGCCTCATTCAGCTTGTCCGCCTTCAGGGATTCGGGTCAAAAGCTTCGATATTAATACCGGCTTGTTTTAGCCGTTCGGACAGCCCTCTTAATTAGGGTAAGGTGACTACTGGAGGTTACCGGAGAAGATAGGGTCAGGTAACTACTGCATGAGACCGGAGGAGAGATGGGGCCCTTCCGCTCACCTATAATTTGAGGTTGGCGATCTTCAGGACCCCGTCCATCTGCAAAACCTGACCCAACTCTCGAAGGTAAAACGTTCATTCCAGGTCGGCTTCAGTGATCGTATGTGGTAGTGCATCCATCTTTTCCACTTCATCTTTGAAATATGACCGGTCATGGGCTACCCTCATATTCGCTGCCTATCAGCCAGGTGACCCGTATATGGGTCAAATAACTTTACACTCCGATCGTAGCCAGCCTTCGGTTCTTCTTCTTTCTTATTTTTTTCTCTTTTAACATCCATAACACATACTGGTTTCCTCGGATCTTGATCAAAATCATGATCCCTTCTCGGACTAGTGTGACCTGCACTATAGTCCGGGCCGGCTCGGTCGGAACCTCCAGAGTAGCAATGTCTTATTTAACTTCGACCCCAATCCAAGTCGACCATCGCATCCTTCCATCTTCAGCATCATTGGGGCGATATGCCTTTCCCCAGCGCATCTGACACAACATCCTCTACAAATTTAACCGGTCTTGAGTTTCGCCCACTAGGGACTCACGGTGATATCCAAAGTTACCGAGAGATCCGGGCACGCGCACCACTGTGGTGAAGTTGATCTCGGAAATTCCTTCTGAGATTCAAGCACCTACGATGGGAGCAGATGAATGACTGTCGGATATCGTGATCCATTCCAGCATCGGGCTGAACTGACCGGTCACGACCATCACCTTGGTTGTGACGGACAGGATGATCATATACTTCTTGACCCGTCAGTTCTGGCCATTACGCTCTCTTGGTGCACTCTTGTGCGAAGGTTCAAGGCGCCCGGTAAGGGAAGAGGGACGAGGGTTGGGACTAGGATCGCTCCTGGTTGGAAATCGTTTCAGGGAGCGTGAGGAATATATATGCTTTTGTTAAACTGCAATATTTGAACCGAGAATACTTGATCGATCACAACAAAAAATTGGGGTCTTCTGCGAGCAAACGTGAACTCCAAATAGTTCTCCACACTATTTCACTGTCAGCTACAAATTCCACCTTACAATTAAACCGTGTTCCAAAAACTTGCGGCTTGAGTAATTGTACGAACTTCAACGACGCCCAGTTAGGTGACTTCCGGTGGGTCTTCTGTGACCTACCCCGGTCAAACCATAACAACTAAAGGGGACTTCCCAATAGCGACTTGATGAGAACCGAATAATAATTTTACCCTTACAATCGGGTATAACCTTAGTGTTCCTAAACCAAATTTGGCGACCCATCTGTAACTTTAATAGCTTCGTCCTGTTCACCTGATTGGTTAATAATAACCTATCCAGGCTACTATGTGATCTGGCCTCGCCAGGAATCACCGGTGCCTCTCGCACGACCCTTTATCAGCTGCACTTTTGACGACATCCGTACGAAGACAGATCGCCCCGGTCCAAACTTGCTGGTTTACGGGCAGCATTGCTGTTCTGACTCGGCATCGCCGCAACACATCACGCTGATCCACATTGCTTCCAGACCCAAACCTACCCTGTATCCGTCCGACATCCTTCCACATAAGCTTGATATCCTTGGTGCTTCCTCATCTATATCCGTCCCGTTAGCTGGAACAAGCTCCTGTTTTCTCCTTTACCATATTTGATTGTTGACTCAAGAAAGCTACTCCGGTTGGCAGTTCTAATCAATCAGAGAGTGAGCCTATCACTTACCCGCCAGTTGATTATTCTTGGACCCGCTTCATCACACTGTATCTGCCCCAATATTCGATTAAACCTTAGCCAAGAATCCAGGTTCCCCTAGTCGCAAACCTCATCCCACTGCCCTAACTGGCGCTTTGGGCTTTCGCCCAAGAGTCCACCAAGAGAGCGTGACCGCCAGTTCTGACGGGTACAGAAGGTGAGATGCCAAGCCGTATGGATCATCTTGTCCGTCACAATCAAGTTGATGGTAAGGTCAGGTCATCCCTATGCTGACCATGGATGTGCGGAGTGCCCCCTCCGACAGTCAGTCATCTGCCCCCCCCCGTTGGTGTTCGAACCTCGGAAGGAATTTCCAATAACGACTACATCACACTGTGCTTCGAGCCACTCCTCTGAAGGGAGAAGCTGCGCGAAGCCAGCATAGGAAACCCTGCTTGCATAGGAAATGGCACGCCACAGGACGACGGACAGCGATCATTGATATCTACGATTCACGTCCCCACAGGATTTGTCATGAGTACATTGAATATCATGTGTAGCTAGAAATGCAATGTCATGATTATTAAATGTTGTGCTTTTAGACGTGCTTCTTGTGGGTAGCATTTTTGCGCTTGATGTTGCTTCGCCCGCCGCAACCCATTACCGGTATGAGTTCTGCACCTGTCACAAATTTGAGTGAGCAGAAATGTAATTTAATGCTAACTCA
>MIQA02007388.1:0-16952 GCA_001887855.2 Sclerospora graminicola | reverse complement strand
ACATGTGTATGAAGAGGTATAGAAAATTGATGAACAAAAAAGTCAATGCAAGAAGAAGTAATTGCGATCTAGATATTTTTGTAAGTTATATATACACTATAAATTCGGCTAAGTCCGGTTTTGGGTGCCAATTCAATTTTATTCCGGTGCCCCTTAGTGTTCCCTATATTATGAGCTGGATTTAGAGTTATATACTATAATTATAATCTTAAACTAACTAATAAACATGTACTATAAAAACTGGTTCTGAATGATATCTTTAATCATAGACATTACTTGTTAGATTTGATAATTATCAGAATCTGTTCTCAAGGTGGATTATAACAACATACATTTTTATTTGCATTTCAGACATTAAGTCTGAAATTGGACTGTGATTTTTCAACTTAAATATCACTGTATTATTGTGGCTTGCAGAAATTTTGCTCTCTATTTTATTTAAAACAGAGTTTCGACACCTTTAAAACTTGGGCCAATTAGCAATGAAATAGAGCTAATTTTAAATTAAAATGCCGATCCAACCCATTTAACCAATTTGCCGTTTTGGCAGCTGGAACAGCAAAGTTTACATGTAGCCAAGCTGTCGACCAGAAAGCATGTAGTACGCAAATAAGTTCTGCGCAACACCATGGCGTACCAAGCCGCATTACCTTCGTAACGGGCCAACCCAGCTCCGGCAAGTCTTCACTCTTCTTGAGCGGTCAATTTCCACTTGTATCATTTGCGAAGGAGGGGATTTTGAGACAGGCAGCCGCGTTGGTGGCACCTGTACCTTTAGGACCACGACGGATACAAGCCATAGTGTTGCTATAAGAGTTTTTTATCGTCGTACCTCGTCGTTGTGAAGCGTTTGATCGCCCGCAATGCTCCTGTTTAGCTCATAGTAACAAATTGAATGCGCTGCAGCTCGTGCCGAAAATCTTACAGCGCCTAAGCACGAAAATTTACGTGGTTGTGAGTCGTCTGTGTTGGCGCTTACACAGATCAGCCTCGACGATTGACACGCCTACATGTCGAAGCGCAAAGCTCGAATGCTACTAAATATGGTATCTAGGAAGATGGGTGAGCACAAAACTAGTATGCTTCAAGATGAACCGTTGATGGATCAGCTGGGTGGTGCACGTTTGGAGCGGTGGGAACCAGTATGATGAGTTTCTAGACGAAGTAAGACATGCCATTTGTGGATTTGTTCAAAAGCAACTGTTGGTACCATTGGAAGACCACATTCATGAAGCTTTAAACACCGTGACCGTCGATAACAAGTTCCCCAAATATTGTGGCCAACTCCGTGATAGACGTGGCAATACGTTGTATTTCCTGATCACGTTCATTGATAACGTCTTCTGAGATCTCGAACTCTGTCATCGGCATTTGTGTAAATCCCTAAGTGGTACAAATATGCGTGGTAAAACAAAGATTTTCAGACACATATAGCGACTAATGATGAGCGAACCATTTCAACCCCACTGCGTCATTTTTTTCTTGGCTATATTCTCTGCAAGAAAATCGAATTCGACGGGGTCCTATTTTCTGGTTTTCAGCGCAATATATGTCTTCTGTGACTTCCGAAACTCACCCGACTGTTTTTCAGCTGGATCGCTAATGCTCTAATTAGAAACAAATGTGTCAATAATTCACCAGTAAGTATACTACCATCCAGTTTAACACATTTGCACGTTTTGTGTAGTTTTGGCTTCAGCGGTCGAGAACCCCCCGTTGCGGTGACTTTGCGCCATACTTCCTTCTCGGCAATACAAAACTAATCCGTAATCTTCTTCTGTTATATGATCAATTTCTTGTTCATACTTGGACTCAGAGCCATCGAAGCGTACCATCAAACGGCTCATGTGAAGCTTGTTTATTCTCCACTACAATAAAGCATATTAGCAGGAAGTCGGTATGCCTGTCACGTAATTATCTCCTTAATGTTAAGAACATGCTGGTTGCTTTCATTAACGACATTCACCCACCCTGGTGATAACGATGCTTGTACTTTCCTGCTCTGCACTTCTTATCTGCGCATTGCCTTGCTCACGATGCTCTTTCGTCGTAGCATTCCTTGCTTCTTATAGACGTCCTTCAAGCCTGAGGGTTCCGTTCGCTGAAAAGTAGAAAAAGGAGAAGGACATAGACACAGGGATTTATGTGGAAGTGGAGGTGCTGTCTCTTCTAATTAAATGAGTCAACCATTATGGTATCTAAAAGCAATAAAGTATACTGTTTGCACTTGTTGCCATGTAATTTTATGTAAAAAAACCAATTTACTTAAAAGTAACGAGACGTCTCTTTTAGACCCAGCGAGCCCGAATTGCGTCGGTTATGGTGCAATTCGGCATTGACATCATCAATACCGAGTTATTTTGGCATAATTCTGTTTTCATTCTGGAGTTCGAGCTCGATTTTGCACATGTCTCAATTTTATTTTGGATCTGTATAAAATCCATAAGTCGAAAATACAGGTTGTTTTTGCCAAAATAGCTGCAAAGCACAATAACTATTAGCTACTATAAACATGTCTAATCTAGAATGAATTCTAGGCTCAGGCTTAGCGGATAAGTTAACCGATCTGGACAGATAAGTGTGTTCCTGGGAATTGCTGCGATAATCTGGGTCCGGTGCTGGTAAATGGGTAAATATGCACTGTGAACTGATTTTCAGTCGGATCCCCTCTTCTCCTAACGCGTAAACCTTGGATTCATATTCAGCGACGGCTTCAACTTGAGCTCGAACTTGATTCCATATAAATTCCAAGTGCTCCTGCGCCTCTTTCACTATTCCTTGAAAAATGGTTTGATTTCGCAGTTGCCACAGCCACGCCATCTCCATTCCACAGATACCCTTCCATAGTCGATGGAAAACTATAGTATACGTATCATCATACCATTCATACTGCCTCATCATCATCTACTTTATCCCAATACCTACCGGTGGCGCGCATCTTGTCACAATTGCAGTTTGAAAACCATCCAAACTTGAATCCGTGATCATTGTTCCATGCCAGTGTTGCAATACTCGTCTCCATAAGGCTTGAGCTCTCGGTCATTCCCACAGGATATGAAATGTATCTGTGCGCATACTCTTGCAACCTTTATCTAGAACACATCGCTGTTCTGCTTGGCTCCGGGCGTAGAAGGTGTTCAATTGCATAGTGGTAACTCGATATTGCACCCACACTTGGTAATTCGTCAACAAGTTATTGTGTTCCCATGCTTGATCTGGATCGACATCTTGGATAGCATACCACCACCCACTCGAAATACCGTGATTCTTCCACTTCGCTACAATTGGTTTCAATTGTGGCGCCACTCCATGAAAGTAAAGTTTCCGAAATGACCGCCGGAAATTCGACCATATCCGTTTAATTGGTGTGGTATCCTCCATACTCCAGGCGATAAGATGAATATCTGGGTGCGGGTGAAAAACTACACACTTACCTACTATGTCTTCATTCTCGTCGTTGATCTCCAAATCACTGGAAACGATTTCCCATATAATTCCGTCTGCTTTCTGCGATTACAGCACTGTAGCTTCTTTGCTCCTATCTTGTCCTCGTATGTACCTGGTGCTTCGACCATCCACGTAAACATCTCCAAACATCCTGGACCGCAACAAAAACGAATCGGAGGCCTTTCTCCCAGATAATGACCAACTTCCACCCTAGGGGACGCAATGATAATTGAGCATAACCAGCGACCTATTTTTGCACAAGTATGGGAAATTCCATCTATCCCTTGCACCTGCCACATATAAGTATTCTTCGTTGGCCGTAATATTCTCAAGTCACTAATGGATACCGTTGGAATACGATAATATTTCTTGGACGATAACATCGGTGCCTTCTCCTCCCGTATCCATGGGTTTGAATCCCATCCATATGTCCCCCAAAAGGGAACAATTGATGTGGGAAGTAGGTCATGGAATTGGCATGTGTCGATGTCTACCTGGATCGTGACCTCATCCTTTGGTTTTAAAGCCAACCCTTTTATTCCTTGTCTCAGTTTCATTAACTATTACCCGCGGTAGCACTTCTTGCGAATAACCTTCTAACTTCTCCAACTCGCCCTTTTTTGGCCCCATCCATTCCTTCACTTCTCTCGCTATTGTCGGTATCGCTCCTGGCCCCACAATTGCTCCTGCTTTACAAACTTTGTAACCTTTCGCAGGGGTTAGTAACTGACCCGAATTGATATCAGCACCTATTCCTGCTAGATCTAACCATGCCCTCTGATAACTATCTCTCGCTGCGATGAGCCACTGACAGGCTAGCTTTAAGCGTTGGATCTTTATTGCCATTGGTATTGATATCAGTCCCACTCCCCCTGCCGCGTGTGGAGTAAAAAGTAATGTGGGTGATATCTTATGTCTGCCCCCTTCACTCGTTGTGCTGTTACGCCATAAAAATGCTTTCTGTATGTTTACCAGCTCCCGCATCACCTCGGCTGTGGATTCAAATATTCGCGCTGTGAATAAAATGGATGGGATTGCAATTACATTAAACAATTGGACCCGTTCCATAAACGCCGTTCCGCATTCCGTTGCTGTTGCTAATCTCCACTGGACATTTCTTATCCTTAATGCCCAATTGACCGTTTGTAATGTAGTCCACCCAAAGAAATAACCCAAATACCGAATTGTTTCCCCTTCCGGTAAAACTGGTATCTTGTACCACTTTTCTGGTACATATTTTGTATTGAGGAAGACAAATTTGCTTTTGGCCGGCTGTACCTGTAAGCCAGAAAGATCCCCAAATCTACGAACAACCTCCAGGGCTATAGGTACTTGTTCTGCGTGTTGGACAAAAATCGTGGAATCGTCCACGAACGCAGAAAACCGATGCTGAATGGATCTATCCTGATGAAGGGGTTGAATCCCCGTAATCCTGTCTTCTTGAAGCAAGGCTAGCGCCAGTGGTTCTACAGCTAGGATGAACAGCAGGGGCGCCAAGGGACAACCCTGTCGAATTCCTGATTTGACTTGAAGCGGATCCGAGAATTGATTCTTTACCAGAAATTCCGCTGTCGTTTCCGCATGGATCCGATCCATTAAATCCACAAATCGATCTGAAAAACCAAAGTCCTGTAAGACTTGCAATAAATATTTCCGATTTACTGTGTCATAAGCTTTACTGAAGTCCAAAAATAAAATCCCAGCACTTTTGGCTGCCGATTCGCTCTGTTTTCTTCGATATGTTTCGAATGTTGCTTTCATCATTATGACGGCTTTGTCCATGCGACGACCAGAGACAAATCCCTGCTGGGTGTCCCCAATCAATTGTCCTAGGAAAAACTGTTAACCGGCGGGCCAATATTTTTGCGAACAATTTGTAACCGGTTGTCAGCAGCGAAATTGGGCGGTAATCAAGAGCGTTATTGGAGTCGCCCTTCTTGCTTAAGGGGGTCACTACTGCCTTTAAAAAAGATCGAGGTGGTACACCGCCCTCCAAAATCGAATTAAACAAGCTCGTCAGGGGTTCCAGTAAAACATCTCCAAAATCTTTGTAAAAGTCATTTCCTAACCCGTCCTGGCCAGCTGCCTTTCTTCTTTCTTGGCATTTTATTGCCCATTTTACATCGTCCTCCTGTATTTGCGCTAGAAGGGCTGAGGTTTGTGCAGTTGTAACCTTGCGATGATCAGGGATTGTCATAAATTGTGCAAGTCCGTCACGTAATTGATCACTTGGAATTGTACGGTGGCTACATCCCATGATAGGGCGCCAGATGGCTGCGAATTTATCCGGTATGGATATAGAGGCTGGAAAAGGAGGGCCCGAAATCGCATCAATTTTTGTGACTGTTTGGTCCCGTTCCCATACTGAAGCCCGTTTGAACAACCAACGAACATCCGACGGGGATCGATGCAGCCGGAAACCCCGTCTACATGCACGTTCTTTCTCTAGTACTCCAGATAAGGCTGAAACTATATGTCGCCTGGATTTGGCATTGTCCCGGACCATTCGTTGAAGATGATGCAAGTGTCGTCTTCTCCGTCTTGCCACCTTCTTCCGAATGTGAAATATTATGTCACGCCACATATCAATTTGGGTATCCCAACTTGGGTCATCATTAGTTCGACTAGTGGAACTTATAATGTGATCTCGTAATAGTGAGTGTATTTGATCATTATTTGATCCCGAAAAAGGGTAAGGCATGCGCGTATTCGTCATATACGTCTGGGATATGCTTGGATCTTTTAAACATTAATACACCAGGTTATGGTCTGAAAACACCGGTGGTGCTTCCACTGCCACCCAGATCACCCAGTTTTTCCAGTTATCCGAGACGTAAAAACGATCTATCCGACTGGCTTGGTTCCCTCGCCAGTACGTATAATGATCCGAAGGGTTTATAGTAATTTCATCAATGGCCGGCATCATTAATAACCGAGCATCCCATAATCCCCACTCCTGTACTAATCTCGCCAAAGCCTTACTCTCTGGCCGCATTATCCGCGTTCCACCAAGTCTATCCAACGCCGGTGAGTCGACACAATTAAAGTCCCCTCCCAGGATACAATTCATAGGTTTTCGTTCAAACATCGTCCGTAAAGCACCAAAAAAAAATTTTCGACATTTAAAATCACTGGAAGGACCCAAAACATTAATCACTACCGCGTCATTCCACTTGACCACGAGTAATCTATTTGACCACACATTTTGTCTCCACGGAATCACTTGGTCTGCCACCGCCGGGGTTACTAATATTGCAACCCCTCATTGTTTCGCTGTATGTATACTCCAGTAGGATTGTGTCTTATTTCGGCCATGATTGCCCCAAAGGGCCGCCCACTTCCGTGACACCTCCTCCTTGTCCGCTAAAGAAGCTATGTGTGTTTCTTGACGCAGAACGATGTGTGCCACATAATTAGAATTACCCCATCTCCATGCATTAAACCAGGCATCGATGTTTTTTTTAACGAATCCCCTTACATTTTGGCTGAGAAAAGCTGATGTCAACTTATTCGTCTCGGATGATACCATCCCCGATACCGGCTGAAACTCTAGATCTCTCATAAGTCGATGTGTCGTATAAATGTCTAGTGTTTGCATGTCGAAACAGATGTCTGCCCTACTGCGGTGCCCTTAGTATCGACGCCGACCTTCTTGGTCTAATTCAATAGCTGGTACTGCCGTATTCCCCACGAGTTGGTTGATACCCTCTGAGTACATGAACGTGAACAGGTTCTTCCAAGCTCCTGTGACTCCATTTGTTATCTCATTGATATGAGCTGCATAATCCGTATTCGTATCCACGAAGTGAAGATGTCGCTGTAATAAACATAAAATTGTGTCAGCCGACTGATAATTGTCTCCTAAGAGAGCAGCAATCTGTTCCGCGAAGAGATGCGCACTGAGAAGCATGTTCGCTAGCGTCGAAATTTGTCTAGGAGCTAATAATTGTAATACTGCATTTCCACAAAATTGAATCTTCCTGAGTCGCGCCCATTCCTGGGAGCTGTTCATAATCGCAAGTTTTTGTGCTGAACTGTTCATCACGTTGAATCGTTTCTCCCAGTCTGAAAACCAATCTCCTGCTATATCGACCAGACCTTCCCTTTTTCGAGCCTCTACTACTGCAATCTAACATTGTTCTCGCCATGTTTTAGTAAGTTCCACCAATACTCTTCCGTGAACACTGTCTAATATGTAGTAAGATCCTGGTACCGCCTTTAGTAAGTGAAGTAATCTGTTACCTTCCAGCCGTGCGGCTTTCAGCCAGAGCGTCTTTGTTGAACTGAGTACAGGGAATGGAATTCCTGTGTGTTCCTCCCACTGTAACAATAATTGGTTCCATGCCAACTTGAACTCATCCATTGACAGAGTCATAATATTAGGTTTCGAATCACATTTCATCATTTCATCAAATACTTCCCTTTGTACCGGTACGATCTCCATTGATTCTGCCTCCACTCCGTTAGTGTCTCGACGACAGATTCGTTTCAACATTGGGCTGTCACTTGTTTCGGATGGAATTGTATCCTGCGAACTCTCGAGATGATCAGAATCCTTATTATTAGAGTCTGAAGCTGCCCTATCTGAAAGCCGTAATTGTGCTTGTTCCGCTGTATGATCCCACCACACACGTTCATACCATTGTTGAAGTATCGGTTTGCAATTTCGTGCAAATATCCTGATCGGATAAGTCAGCTTGGATCAAACGCTCTTGTTGCGATAAGGACAGTTTCATTACTGTATCCGATAAAAAGTGCAACAATTCCGTCATCCGGGGATCTCTCGACCGTATTATCTGAGTGATCTCACACTTCAGCCCATGATGAATAGTAGGTCCAGCTAATCGCTTTAAAAGATTGGCGTAATTTCCGTCCCAATCTTCGGGATCCCAGGGTGATTGATTACCGTAACTAGTAATGGATTCATCCGAAGTGAGTGCTAATTCCTGGGAAGAAGCTATATAGTAGGTCCAGCTAATCGTATTAAAAGATTGGCGTAATTTCCGTTCCAATCTTCAGGATCCCAGGGTGATTGATTACCGTAACTAGTAATGGATCCATCGGAAGTGAGTGCTAATTCCTGGGAAGAAGCTATATAGTAGGTCCAGCTAATCGTATTAAAAGATTGGCGTAATTTCCGTCCCAATCTTCGGGGTCCCAGGGTGATTGATTACCGTAACTAGTAATGGATCCATCGGAAGTGAGTGCTAATTCCTGGGAAGAAGCTGGCGAGTTCTTATCTCGACTCGGAGTCTGGTCCTGTTGGGACTGTACATCTTGCCCTCTGTCGTCATCCACCCAATCGTGGTCCATATTGGTATCCTTAAGACGGTCGTCATCAAATTCCTCATCATCACTATTATCCACCACAAATGTATCCTCTGACAATTGGCACCGTTTCCCATTGAGGATAGCTGAATAGTGTTGTCCACTATATACTAAAATCAACGGTCGTTGTCCGTCCTCATATCCCGTTGTTTCTGCGTTGAGGAATGCTCGCATCTTCTCATACAATATACCCACTGTCATCGGGTATTCGCCGCTCATTTGAAATATTTTTCCCCTTACTGTCCTGGTTTCAGGTACTAGATGTGATAACCCAGGAGCTGTCATCCCAGGTGGGTGACTCAATACATATATTTCCCGTTGAAGCAGCGTGCTCATGGTTTTCAAAGTGTCCGTGCTTCCCCATTTGGTCCTTGGAATGTTTTGGTCAATTTTCGAGTTACTACCAGCAAACTCTAGAAGGTGGACTTCGTCGATCGTCAAGTTCATTGGCGAAACCAATACCACCATAGCCCCATGGACCATCCGGCGCTCCAGATCTCCCGTCTACGCGTGAAGTATGGCCCATAGTTATCGAGATAACCAGTTTCATTTCATTTTCTTCTAACCATAAATATATCACGATAACTTTCTGATGATTCTTATGTTCCATATCCAAAACTCCCTATCCAGATTCGTGTGCTATCTTTATCTCGTGTCTCCAATTGTTCATATGTACGTGAATGTCATCGTCAATATATATGCATGTCCGTTGACTCCGAACCAGCTCTTTCAGCTTGTTCCCGACCTAGCTGGACCATTATCATTGGCTGATCTATTGAGATGTGTCAACCCCGACTATTGTGACTCCTGATTACCTTCTTCGTGAGTTTGCATGACTCCAAATCGGTTTCGTCTCACCCGATTGCGTTCAAACTCCCTTAGTAAAGCTCCACAATTGAGGTCCCGTTCATCCACCCATGCTGGGTTGTCATAACTTTTTCACTGGACCAAGTAATCACGATGGGCTCGACCAGATCGGGTCCTTTTGCCTGGTCGGGTATCCAGAATCTTCTCAACTTCAAATTCATTTCGATCCAACGTTCTTTCCCAACTTTCTTTGGGAAAGAAAACCTCGTCGAAATCAAACCTTGGCTGATCATCGGAAGACAACCTGGTTTTTGGGACCTTACAAGCAGATATCTTGCATCATTATCACGTCTGTTTAGAGGGCGGTCACCAGATTGTGGGTCGGACGTACTACAGGATTCGCAAACACTTTCACTGGAGAGGTCTATAAATTTGTCGGAACGTGTACAGATTGCGAAAGCGGGAAGGGTATGCCGAATATCCGGGGTAGATCACCCGGAAACATCCAAGCGACTTACCCTTTTCAAGTGATAGCGATGGATCACATACCTTCCTTGCCGAAATCGTTCAAAGGCAATACAGAACTGCTGATTTGAGCTGATCTTTTCACGTGATTGGTGATCGCGAAAGCGGGATCTACCCGAACAGCCCAACAAGTCGCCTGCCTTTATGAGGAATGTGTCTTTAGGCGGTTTGGAGCAAGTGCGGTGATCAGGCACGATCGGCAACCAGGTTTTATGACCGAAGATTCTCGATCATTCAATCAGATGCTTGGTCAGAAACAAAGTGCGACCATGGCTTACCGAACGCAAGCGAACGGTAAGGCCGATCTTATGGTACAAACGCTAACCAGAGCAATAAGATGTATGTCGCGGATTCTGCTCAACAAGATTGGGACGAGTATGCGGAGAGACTGGTATTTGGGTTAAATTCTTCTTCGATCGGATAAGGGGAGACACTCCGTTTTACTTGGCGTGTGGTTGGTTACTTTTCGATGATTCCCGTCGGATGTACTCGAGGTCGGGATCGCGAAGCCCGTTGATGGCGTATGGGACTCCAGCGCCATTACCAGCATGCGCGGGAACAAGTGAATGAACGACTGCGGAGGGCGATCCAAGAGAGAGCTGATCGTAATAACGATCAAGCTGATTCGCATAGTATTGAACCGGGATCAAGGGTCTGGCTTTACTTGGATTCGTGTGAAAGAAGGATACGCCCGGAAGTTAGCGCATCTGTGGCATGGACCATTCCGTGTGTCTGAATTGATCGGCGACCATGCCGCCCGGTTAATCACTGCGGGTACCAATTACCCGATCACCATCCTCGATGATCGGTCCAGGTCTGCGTCAGCCTGATCAGCTTGAGAATAATAGAACAGCAAATCGTTTTCATCAATCTCGTAACTGGAAGCGATCTTAACACAATCCTTTGCCTCATTCTGGCTCAATTTCTCCAAGTCTCCATTCAGAAAAGCCCTCAAATCAACAATCCATTTTTCTTCGTCTTGTGCCTTAAGATTCTCTTCAATCCGCATCTCCCGCACTATTTCTTCTGTTAGACTTTCTCGAGAAAGTGGCCTGCTGGGTGTTGACTCGTGACCTCGTCATGATCGAGACTTGCGCTGCCTCCCGTTTATATTCCGAATGAATCAACTCGGGCAACCCATTAATCTCGACCAATTCCTCCAGCAATGCTTTATCGGTAATCATTGATCTAGTCTGATCACGCATGGCCATCGTGGCTAGGTGATAAGCACTCCTATTCCAGTCACGTTTAACATGTAAGAGGTCATGATTTGGCCATCCACGTAGGGTTTTCATAACGCGATCATTTAACAATTTCAAGCGCGGCGCCTTGCAATCGATTTCTCCGTTGATCTGCCGGATCACTAGATTTGAGTCTCCACATATGATTACCCTTCCACTCTTTTGTCCTTGGAGGAGATCCAAACCTAGCAACAGACCACGGTATTTGGCTTCATTGACTGTGATGCCCGGGGTATAATCTGAACCAGCAGTTATGATAGTCCATTCCGGCAATTTCCACAACAACGCAATATACGCCCCAACGCCTCTCTTCACGCTCGCTGATCCGTCGAAACTTATGACGATCAAGTCCTTATCTGAGCCGACGACCGGTATATTGATCGCTTATCGCGGTTTCTTCCGAGGAGCGACCTCGATCAGAGCTTCATCGACTTCTGATCGGGGGGGGGGGGTAATACTGGCTGCTAGCGTACCGAGAATTCCTTCTTCGCCCTTGGTGCATTTGATGATCTCCAAGGTCCACTGAGATAACAGCGCTACCCATCGCCCCAGTCTTCCTTCAATTCCGTTCAAAGACAATAACCAAGCCAGGGTGGACCGCCTAGACAATACTTTGATCGGTCTGATCACCAGCAGAGAAAAACAGACATCCAATATGCGTAATAGTGCCAGCTCTTTTTTATCCACTATGCCGTATTCGGTTTCAACGTCCGGCTTGTAAACGTCGTTGGACAATATACTCCTTCGTGATCTTGGACCAGTGCGGCTAATATTGCCCATTTACTGGGATATAAAATTACCACGGGAATCTTTACCGGATCGAAATGTTTCAATATCGGGGTCGAAATCATCTTCGTCTTCAACATAATGGAAGCTACCATAGCTCATTCCATATGACCTTCTGACCCTGGCATGGTTCGATCGATTAGCGATCCAGTCTTGAGATCCGATTCGTGGATTTCGGTTTCACGACTAGTCTCGTTCAGTGACTTTCCCAACTGATCACGCTCTCGTAGTCTATGATAATCAACTTCTTTCAACTCGTATAATATAGCAGCATATATCGAGAAGGCATCGATAAACCGGCTATAATAATTCAGGGACCCGAGAAACGACTGCATAGCCTTCAGCGATCGGGGAAAGGGAAGGTTACTGAAGGCACCTAAGTCGTTCGGGTTTGCTTCCAAGCCCTGAATTGACACATTATGGCCAAGGTAAGCGACCTTGGGTTGACCCCAGAAGTATTTGGCTACGCTGATCGATAAATTCCAACGTTCGCAAGTGTGAAGGAGTCGTTCGACCTTGTCACATAGCATATCCCATGATGTTGCCGTAACCAAGATGTCATCTATATATGATCGCCTTCCCAAAACGGATCGTCTCTCATCTTGGTCCGGTTCACCCTCCGTGAATACATCATGCAGATCGGTAATTTCTCGATCGGCACTGATCTGGAAATATCCATAGAGAGAATCGTCAATCAATGTCTGATAGATCTGAGAAGCGTTCTTCAACCCGAACGACATCCGGTTCCATTGAAAAAGGCCGAAGGGTGTAACGAAAGCTGAAATCTCTCGCGCACGATCAGTCATTGAAACCACCCAGAAACCGCTAGCCATGTCTAGCGAGCAAAAGCATAAGACTTTATCTAGATCCTCAAGTAAATCAAGGGCATCGGATAGACCTACAACTTCGTGAGGCGATTCACCATTCTATAGTCGATACAAAGTCGAATATCAACCCCATTCTTTTTTTTCACAATCACAATCGGCGATGCCCACTGCGATGTTGAAGGCCGGATGATTTTTGTACTCAACAAGCCTTTGATCAATTCGGATAACTTTTCCCGGTATTGTGTGGCGCGACTTTGCGACAACGTTGAGCGATCGGTCTCGCATTTCCAACGTCTATGTCACAAACAGCTCCGAATGCGGCTGGGGGTAGGGCATTACCCTTCCCAATCAATAAATGACGCCTTTTCCAGATGATCTTCTTCAGTTGATTGATCTGCTCGGGAGTGTTTACTTCGGGATCACCGACCTGTAGGTCCTCCAGAGTGACCTCTGGTATATTGGGTGATACGTTTGGCAAAACTGCCATCTGCTTCTTAATAGCTTCAATGTATTGATCACCACCTTCATGTATACACACTTGTTCATCTACCAGATATTATTTCTCCGGTTCGGTATTATCTTGGGTCGCCCCTTGTGAATCATCCGAATGGTGATCTACTTCGGGTTCACCATCGTCCGTAACGACTTCGGCAGGTTCATTCTCCTTTTTCTTCTCAGAATCGTTTCTAAACTCGTCACCATCATTTTCACTCTCTGGATCTGCTGCTTTCGGTGAGCTGGGTCCAATGACGCTCAAAATCTGTGAGCCTTTTTTTATCCGGCTTTCACCTGTTGCTTCCATCGACGGTCTTCTGGTCAACAGCTTGGTCGGAATAGCATATTCCGGCTTCTCAACCAAAGGTGAGGTATCTTCGTCTACCAGGACCTCGTCACTGATCAGGTCTGTGGTGGCTTGATAAGTCAGATTTTGCCATCCCACTGAGACATGCCCAATCTGCCGAGGTACTTTCCCTTCAGGTAACCACATCCCTAGGATCATATTTTTGTGAACGATTAACGGCTAATCCGATATGTTGGTAATCCTGATATAACTTGATCTGCCAATGCCCCTTACGAAAGTTGGTACCCATCGTTCACCACGGGTTAGCCACAATTTCTGCTGCCGATCACTCGACCGAATCATCACGTCGGCTGATCGGGCTACCTCGATGTTTTCATACTGACTCATTTTGGGCATCCGCATATGAGTACCATATAATGGACGTCTACCGGATAACTGTATTTGCACCTCATCCGGGAGAGTCAGGGTTCCATGAGACAGATCGAGCCGTATACCGGCTGGCACCATGAGGTCCATTCCCAATATCGCGTCTTGACCGATTAACCGGCCAACCCAAGCGTTGAAATAATAGACAAGGGAATCTGCCAGAGTGATTTTGACACGTGACCGCCCTTCGGTCATGTACGAACTTTCACCGATCCCAACAAGTTCTTGCCTCTGGGTACTGTCTATACGACATCCCACCTTACGAGAAAAGGCGGAGTCGATAATCGAGACTTCTGCTCCAGAGTCAAATAGAATAGTGATTAATCTTCCCATTAGCTTTTGCTAGTTTAAACCACTTGTCGGGAGAGTGATACTTCCAGTATCCTCGGGACTTGCCAGGCAGTAGATCTAACTCCATGATCACGTCCGAATGGGAATATTCATCAACTCTGAGACTGTGAATCGGACATCGATCGGCACAATTTGAAAAAGTACATGTATTGTCAGTTATCTCCTTTTCCTCAAACTTATTTCTGCCACCGACATATGCATAGATGCAGAACGTAGATCGCTCGGCTCGAACCAGATTCCAACCTGGCGAGCAATCTAGTTAAACGTTTTGTCGACATCTGGTGGGAGCATGCCAGCATGTTTAGTCGGCACATACGACTTGCGCATCTGATTAAAAAACTCTTCAATCGGGCAAGCACCGGCATCGTGAATCTTCCCACAAGTTTTACAGACAAAAAACAATGATCCGAGGTGTGACCTTTACGATCACATTTTCCACATGTGATTCTCTTCCAGCAATCACGGTCTCCATGCTTGGTCGACCCACAGTGTACGCATTTCTTGCGAGGTTGGTCCTGATCAGGTTGGGTCCCACCGGATTTTCGTCCATCAATGCCACTAATCGATGATCTCGGACGGAATACGGGTTCTGTCGTGAAGATATGACGATACTGCTCCTCTTCTGAGCCTAAACCTGATTGGCCACTTTATTCTTCCAAACTGGAACTGTCCGATTCCTTTGTATGCATCCGGATCACCCTGGTTGGCCGAGCCGCTGGTATCTTGCACTGGTCTGGGTGTGGTTTCGACCGGTACCGGTTCGATCCTATCTCGACCTTGGGTTGTCGACTTTTGGCTCGTTGTAGCGTTCTCAGGGTTAGTTCCAATTCTTCCGCATTGCTTACACGGAGCAGGGTTAACTTATCCGCCAAGTCACGAATGTCCAAAGTGCCGATAAAGTGTTCGACATGTTCGCGAGCCATATTCGCGTGTCGTGGATCCTTGATCGGCATTTTCGCGCGCAGACCAGCAACATTCATCCGGTGTAAGTATTCAATCGGTGTTTCATCAGATCATTTCTTCATATGGTAATACTGCCTCGCGACAGACACCTCTGAGTTGCAATATTGCTCCTCAAATTCTTCACACAATTGAGACCACTTCAAAAAGACTTCTCAACTCAGCTGTTTTAGCCAGTTCTTGGCCGGGCCCTTCATCAGATCAGCGAAAATCAGACATCTTTCACCTTTCGGTGTTTTATCTCTCAAAAAGGCTGATTTAGTCCGACTCAACCAGGCTCTCGCCTGATCATCATCCATATCCTAGCCGGTGAAATCTTTTAATTCAGAGATCGCCGACATCCGGACTCGAGTGATTGTTTTAGAGTCACTATCAAATGCCTGCGCCGAGGCCATATTTGCCATACGAGACATCTCCATATCCAAATCATCCGGATCAAAATGTTGCCTGATCCCTCCATCTGATTCTATATCCACATCACTAGGTGGAGGTGATTTACGGAGTCGGTCTTGATGACCTGCCTGGCATATCCATCGAACAATTCCAACTGATCGAGCTGAATCCATATCCACATCCACAGGTTTCTTGACTGATTTAGCAGTGGATTGGTTCATGTTTGGCATCAATTGCCATGGTTGTCCTTGCCCAGGTGTATACTGAAGTAATCCGCATTGTTCACCCACAAAGCGATTCATCATAGTCGTGAACATGGTTTTCATTTGCTCTGGGACTTCTGGTATGTCGGTAGGGTTATTGTTGGGAGTCGGATATTTCTGTGCGACTTCTGGAGCATCTTCAAAACTGTCGTCTGATCCAACTCGACCAGGTTCGGGCTTCCTTTTTCTGTACTGCTACTCGATCTTGGGGTCAATGTGTTTGATCCCTTTCGGGCCCAACGTCATACGTGTTACACTAACCGATGAGTCAGTGGAGTCCGCTCCCGACTGTGATGGCGATTGATATATTGACTCAATATCCATAGGATATTCAACCAACTGCGATCGGTGTGAAGGGTCAGAGAGCGGCGACTGGACCACGGGGTTCGTCCCGAGTAGCGAGGCAAGGTGATCATACAGCGTTGTAATCTTCTCTGATCGTCCCTTGGTCTAGATCGAACAGCATATTCGCGTCGAACGCACCAGTAGTGATACCAACTTCGTCGATCTGTACCAGGAGATTTCTGATCAGATCGAGTTGACTGCCTGTGATAACCGGCCTGGTCGCCCGACCTTCAAGCTTTCCGATGATCTTGGATTTTATGATCTTCATCACTCGGTTGGCAGCTAGGAACTTGTGAAACTCTCGAAGATAAAACAGTCGTTCTACATCCTGAACCGTGATCTTCTCAGCTGGTTCGGTCTTCTCTTCATCTTCTTCGAAGACCATTGGTTTTGGTTTCACATATTTTTAGGTGGATCATATTGATCCGCCCCCATGTTTTTTCTTTCTTTT
>MIQA02007386.1:0-14455 GCA_001887855.2 Sclerospora graminicola | reverse complement strand
TGGAGCCGATTTCCAAATCCATGACCGAAGTCTTGGGTGGAATCCGGATACCCACTGGCCCGGACGACCAACTATCGGAGGGGGTACTCCGTTGATCCTGATCAGCATCAGAATCAGATGAATCACCATTATGGTGACTGATCTGATCCTCCCGGTCATCTGGCCGGTCTTCATGCTCGTCAGGATCTATGTTTAACTTCATCTCACCTTGTGTACCCGTTGATCGGGGGTGGTTACACTCACTTAGGTGGACTCGGTGACGAAAACGATGATCTTGATCAGGTCGGAGGGATGACCTTCTCGAGACGGGGGGTGTCCTCGGGTGGAAATCTTCACCGGAGAACGGGTTGGGGTCGATACTTAATCAGTATCTAGGCACTGATCGGGAAAGTTCGTCCGATCAGGCCAGCCAATGAGAGAGAGATAATAAGAAACCAAGAAAACGCGATCAAACCACGATCTTCCACAGTAATCCACAAACGTTATCTCCACAAAACCTTTTCCAATATTAATGACGTGTTCCAAACACGTGTGCGTTGAGGGTGAGGTTCGATCACCTAAACAAACCCGTCGGGGGTCTTCCGGTAAGCCAAAATGCGTCTAAGCGCGTCTTAACCGGGAATTAGTTGAGCAAGAGGGGACTAATCAACCCTGTGCTCCCAATGACCGCAACACGTGGCGGAGCGACTCTTTGCTTAGGGGGAAAATCAAAACCTGTTATTATATATGCAATGTCCTATACCTAGTGTACCATACACCAACTCATGCCTGATCTATACTTCGAACCTATTCACTTCGTCGCACGGTTGCATAGCACCACCTTGCCCATCCTAGCTGCACCTTCAAGCTGATCTGTACCACTTCTGCCCTGATCACGACCCGACTCCTATAAAGATCTTCAACCCATCCCGATCTTCGATAAACAACTTGGAAACCACTTGAGATCTGCCCTTCTGACACTTGTTCACTTCATATCCAGCCCGACTTAATTGAGAACTTCACCTGCCTTCGCGTCTGGGCGCCGGTTTGAGGCTGATCAGCCCCGATCACGATCGGCATAGCGATCAGCCGGGTGATCAGGCAGTGATCAGGGCGATCAGCCCTTGATCACCTCGGAAACTCTCTGGGTCACCATCACAACGACTTTATTCACCTGCTCAACCATACTTCCGACCTTCATATCCTGTCGGGGCAACCATATCACACCGATCTCAGCTGATCGGGCCTAATCGGGCCTTGTCACGTCATCCTCGGACAAATCCATCGGTCATCATCACTCACACAACTCGCCATTCCACATGCCCCATTTCATTCCACATCTGATCTTCATATCTTGGGCATAATCAGTTGGCTCGGCCGATCGGGCCGAAACTTCGTGTCATAATCAACTTCAACAACTACACTGTTCATAGATCGGCTAGATGGCTGTCCCTGACACGTCATGTCACCAGTTGCTGTATTTCCAACTCGTTGTACATCCACGGGAACTCCACTTAGTAATTGTGATCACGATCATGATCGTGATCTCCACCGTTCCATCAGTGTCTGGGACTGGGCGTAGTGACAGTACTTGGCTGATTTCTTCACATCGCGAATACCCGTTGTCCGCCACCTTTTCATCGTAAATGCGATCGGCCTTTCCCACCCATCAACCGTCTTATGTTGATGGGTGTTCCATCGTCACCAATCAACGGCCATGTGTGGTCCACTTCATTCTCAACATTTTCTGATCGCTTTACCACAGCCGCCCCTGAGACTAACTGCAGCCGCGCAACGACTGCAGTTCGACTCATTCACTTCCAAATTTCCTCTTTGGCGACCACCATGGCTGACTCGAGCCGATCTTCTCTTCCTTCTTCGCCATCTTCGGCTGCCCGTCCGATCACTGCCTTGCCTCCCGTTTCCAGTTCGGCTGATCCAGCGACCACCCCGATCGCGGCCTCGGCACCGATTACGACCAGTCTCATCCGTCCTACGACGACCATGACTTCATATCGCCCGCCTTGGAGTCTTCCCGCTCGGCCTTCCTCAGATCGCCCCGTCCGTTACTTGGAACAGCTCGCTCGTCTAGTGGAGGGATCTGGTCCACTCACGTTGGGGTCCATGGAAGCTTGCCGACTACGGTCGGAACTCCGAAGTGCAATTCCCGAGTTGGTTTCTCTATATGATACCAATCGGGCACTTAACGCTGAGTTATCCGACCGTCGGATCGTTGCCGATACCTTGGAACATGATTCTGCTGATCTGGCTAGCCAGCTGTCGACTCTTCGGCTAGATCGCGACCGACTTGACCAAGACCTGCAAGACATGACTGACCGCGTTCAGAGTCTGACGATGGAGCGTGATCAGCTATCAGCTGACCTCGCTACTCTGCGCCTCTCCAAGCCTTCGGACACCGTCGCCTCTCTACAGTCGTTGATCGGTTCGCTGACTATTACCATCCGGGATCAAGGTATGTTTATCCCATTCATTTCTTCTGTGATCTGTATATGACTTTCCATGTTTGTTTCCAGACGAACGTATCGAGGCGATGAAGGGTTCAATGGTCGAGATGGTGGATCACCTACAACAGCTCGATGATCACCGTCTCGACCGTGATCAGCTGCTTCGCGACAAGATCCGCACTGCCGAGGACGTAGAGCGTCGGGAAGTCGAGGTGCGCTACTCGGATGAGCAGGTCCAGCTCCTGGTAAAGCAACTTTCCGATTCTCGCATCGGCCGCGCCGACATACAGAAAAGGTTGCGCGAGAGTCGGAAGGAAGCTGAAGATTGCCGGCGCGAGCTTAATCTTGCTCGGGTTAAACTTGAAACCCTAGAGCTCGATGATCGCGCCTGGCTCCAGCATAACGCCGACTTGAGGAATGTTGCGGTACAGACTATGGAAAGGTGGACCAACCCGAACACCAATTCGGAGTCACTTCGGACGGCTTTGCAACGATTTCCTGAGCTGATCAGCTCTCTTGCTCCGTCTGGAACACCTCCGCAGTCTCCCGAGTCTGCCCCGCCATCACCCGCATCCTCCGTCGCTTCCTTGCCGGCCCATAGTGCTGATCAGCCCGTGATCAGTACTGCAGCGGCTTCTGCGTCTACTCCACCCCGATTACCGACAGCCTCGAGATCAGTATCCTCGATCTTGAGTTCTGCGAAGCGTAAGCGGACCAGCTCGTCGAAGAAGAAGATGGCTCCCGCCAAGCGCTCTCGTCTTATGGTTGATTCGGACGATGAGTCGACTGATCTGGACGAGAGGACGTTGTCTGTTCTGGCCCGATCGCGCAGTACTGATCGTCGCGCTCCAGTGGCGACCCTTTCAGGCGTAAGTTCGCTGACCCAGGCCGTCGCTTTGCTTGAGTCCGATGACGAGGACGAAGATGATCTTGAGGAGGAACAACCGGCTTCGGCTGTTCCCAACGTTCCTCCACCGGTCAATACGACGGTGATCGCCCGACCACCCAATTTCACGGGCGTCTTCATCCCGGCGAGCCGGTCGTCGATCGAGCAGGACGACTATAGCTATAATCCGAACCAAAGGTTCATGGATTTATACGTCGTCATGCATGGCAAGGCGACTCCTGCTCACATGGCAACTCGGAAACCTTGGAGTGCAGACCAGGTATGGGATCTGACGCCTCAGGTTCTTGCTGTGAGGCAAAAACTCGTCCCTCGCTTGTGGTCCCGTCCGCCAGGATGGATCTTTCCGACTAGATCGTCGGCGCCCAAGGAGATGCAGTGGCAACCGCGCGTGTTGACCAGAGGCGCTATCGAGCTTCTGATCGATTCAGCACCTTGGGATGTCCTCATGACGCCTATGCCTGGGCTGGCGTTTCCCAATCTCCCCTGGTTTGTCGATCTACAAGGACGTCTGGCCCTGTATTATCAGGAGCATGTTCAAGCGATATGGGAGGCGACCCACCATTTCCCGATCACGGCGGCGATGCGCAAGGACGCGTGGATCGAGCATTACCATCATACTCGCAAGCTTCGACGCACCAAAGCCGGGGCTGCTTGGGCCACGATCTGCGATTATATCGTCGACGGAATTCAGCACGGCGAGTGTGATCTGGACGTTTTCCTGTTCCCTGGCGTCCTGCATTTACCTGTTCGTCGAGCGGGATCGCGAGGACTCAAGGCTGACGGCGGGGATTGGTATCCCGGTTATGGGCATATAACTCCGGTCGCCACGCTGCGTGATTGCCTGATCTGGACCGATCAGCAGGAGCCTTGGCGTAACCAGTTTCGATTCAGTCCCATGGATCATCCAGGGTTCACGGTTTCTCGCCTGCGCACTAAGCATGGCCTGTGATCGTCGTGATAACCAACTTCTATTTCTTCTTTCCATAATCATCAATATATCACGACAGTTGACAGTTGATAACTTTCACGTTCCATATTCACACTTCATATTCAGGTCCCACTATTGCCTCCATCTTGTATATCGATCGTTCACATGTATGCAAATGTAGTTCTCGTGCATTATATGTATATATATATCCATTTACTCCGAACCAGCTCAACCACCCTGATCTCCACTTGTTCGACCATTACCTTTGGCTGATCTGTCACAATGTGTCAACCCAGGCTATTGAGACTCCTGGTTGCCCTCTTCGTGGGTTTGCATCACTCCAAATCGATTTCGTCTCACCCGATCACGTTCAAATTCTCTTAGTAGAGCTCCACAGTTCAGATCACGTTCATCTACCCACTCGGGATCGTCATAACCCTTCCACCGAACCAAATAATCACGATGGGTTCGGCCAAATCGGTTCCTCTTGCCTGATCGGGTATCCAAAATCTTCTCCACTTCAAATTCGTTCTGGTCCAACGTTCTTTCCCAACTGTCTTCGGGCAAGAGAGCTTCGTCGAAGTCAAACCTTGGCTGATCATCGCATGACAGCCTGGTTTTGGGCTGATCGGGGTATTCCCGAACCAGCTTCAGCTTCGACAAATGGACGATCGGGAAAATTCCGTAATCGGTACCAGCAGTGATCAACCGGGCGGCATGATCACCGATCAGTTCGGATATACGGAACGGTCCATGCCACAGATGTGCTAACTTCTTGGCGTATCCTTCTTTCACGCGATCCAAGTAAAGCCAAACCCTTGATCCCGGCTCGATGTTATGGGAATCGGCTTGATCATTGTTCCGATCAGCTCTTTCTTGGATGGCCCTCCGCAATCGTTCGTTGACTTGTTCCCGCGCATGTTGGTAGTGACGCTGGAGTCCCATACGCCATCGACGAGCTTCGCGATCTCGACCTCGGGTACATCCAACAGGAATCACCGACTCGATGGTAGATCGGGGGTCCCAACCATACGCCAAGTAGAACGGAGTATCTCCCCTGATCCGATCGAAAGAGGAATTCAACGCAAACACCAGTCTCTCTGCATATTCATCCCAATCTTGTTGAGCGGAGTCCGCGACATACATCTTGATAGCTCTGGTTAGCGTCTGTACCATACGTTCGGCCTTACCATTCGCCTGCGGACGGTATGCCATGGTCGCGCTCTGTTTCTGGCCAAGCATCTGATTGAATGATCGGAAAACTTCGGCCATGAAACCTGGTTCGCGATCATGCCTGATCACTTCACTGGCTCCAAACCGTCGAAAAACACATTCTTCGTAACTGCAAGCGACTTGTTGGGCTGTTCGGGTAGATCCCGCCTTCGCGATCACCAATCCCGTGAACAGATCAGTCCAGATCAGCAACTCTGTGTTGCCCTTGAACGATTTTGGCAGGGACGGTATGTGATCCATCGCTATCACTTGGAAAGGGTAGGTCGCCTGGATATTTCCAGGTGATCTACCCCGGATGTTTGGCATACCTTTTCCGGTTTCGCAATCCGTACATGTCCCGACAAACTTTTGTATACTTCGATATAAGCCTCTCCAATGAAAATGTTTGCGAATCCTGTGATACGTTCGACCTACGCCCTGGTGGCCACCCTCTAAACTGACGTGATAATGGTGTAAGATATCAGCTTGTAAAGTCTCCGGGATCACGAGCCTTGCCGATCGGTCCAGATCTGCATCGGCCTGATCAGCTTGAACATAGTAAAACAATAGATCATTTTCGTCGATCTCGTAGTTGGACGCGATCTTAGCACAATCTTTTGCTTCACCCTGGCTCAGCTTCTCCAGATCACCCTTTAGAAACGCTTTCAAATCAACGATCCATTTTTCCTCGTCTTGTGCCTTGAGAATTCTTTCGATCCGCATCTCCTGTACTATTTCTTCTGTTAGGCTTTCTCGAGAGAGTGATCTGTTAGGTGGTGATCTGGTTCGCGATCTCGTCATGATCGAGATCTGGGCTGCTTCCTTTTCATCTTCCGCACGAATCAGCTCAGGCAGCCTATTGATCTCCACCAGTTCTTCCAGCAACGCTTGATCAGTAACCATTCATCCGGCCTGATCACGCATAGCCATAGTGGATAAGTGATCTGCACTCCGATTCCAATCACGTTTCACATGTAAAAGATCATGTCTTGGCCATCCACGTAAAGCTTTCATAACGCGATCGTTCAGTAGTTTCAAACGCGGCGCTTTACACTCGATCTCTCCAGTGATCTGCCGAATCACCAGGTTTGAATCTCCGCATATGATTACTCTTCCGATCTTTTGCTCTTGCAAGAGATCCAAACCTAGCAGCAGACCGCGATAATCAGCCTCATTAACCGTGATACCTGGAGTATAATCTGAACCGGCCGATATAACAGTCCATTCAGGCACGGCCGATATAACAGTCCATTCAGGCAGTTTTTTATCTTGGTTTTAATTTTATTGGAATTAACAACGCGCTATACGCCCCTACACCTTTTTTCACACTCGCTGATCCGTCGAAACTTACAACGATCAGATCTTCCTCCGAGCCGACGATCGGTGGGGGTATAGTGATCGATTCACGTGGTTGCTTCCGGGGAGCGACCCCGATCAAGGCTTCATCGACTTCTGATCGGGGCGTGATGCTGGCTGCCAGCGTTCCAAGAATTTCTTCTTCGCCCTTGGTGCACTTAATGATCTCCAAAGTCCACTGAGATAACACCGCTGCCCATCGCCCCAGTCTTCCATCTAAACCACTCGTGGATAGTAACCACGCCAAACTAGATCGCTTGGATAATACCTTAATTGATCTAGTTACCAGCATAGACTAGCAAACATCCAACACACGTAATAATGCTAGCACTTCCTTATCCACAATATCATAGTTAACTTTGTTCGGTTTTAATGTTCGGCTTGTGAACGTCACCGGGTAATAAACTCCATCGTGATCTTGGACCAGTGCGGCCGATATTGCCCATTTACTGGCATATAGGATCACCACGGGAATCTTCTCCGGATCGAAGTGTTTCAGTATCGGCGTCGAGATCATCTTCGCCTTTAACATACTGAAGGCTACCATAGCTCGATTCATGTGGTCTTCTGACCCTGGCATAGTTCGATCAATCAGTGATCCAGTCTTGAAATCCGTTTCAGTAGCTTCAACTACGTGATCAGTTTCAATTGGTGATCCTCCTACCTGATCACGTTCTCGTAGCCCATGATAATCAACTTCCTTCAGTTCATATAGTATAGCGGCGTAAATCGAGAAGTCCTCGATAAATCTGCTATAATAATTCAGAGACCCGAGGAAGGATTGCATGGCCTTCAGTGATCGGGGAAAAGGTAAGTTGCTGAGAGCGGCCAGATCTTTTGGGTTTGCTTCCAATCCTTGGATCGACACGTTATGGCCGAGGTAAGCGACCTTGGGTTGACCCCAGAAACTCTTGACCACACTGATCGACAAATTCCAGCGCTCGCAGGTGTTTAGGAGTCGTTCGACCTTATCGCATAGCATATCCCAGGATGTTGCTGTGACCAAGATATCATCTATGTATGATCGCCTTCCCAATACTGATCGGCCCTGATCTTGGTCTGGCTCACCTTCCGTAAACACATCATGTAGATTAGTGGCTTCCCGATCAGCACTGATCTGGAAATACCCATAGAGAGCATTGTCGATCAGCCTCTGGTAGATCTGTGGGACATTCTTTAATCCAAACGGCATCCGATTCCATTCAAAAAGCCCAAAAGGTGTAACGAAAGCCGAGATCTCTCGAGCGCGATCAGTCATCGAAACTACCCAGAAACCACTAGCCATATCCAGCGAACAAAACCATAAAACTTTATCCAGATCTTCTAATAAATCATTGATCAGGGGCATCGGATAGACCATCAACTTTGTGAGGCGATTCACCATTCTATAGTCGATACACAATCGAATATCAACCCCATTCTTCTTAATCACGATCACGATCGGTGATGCCCACTGCGATGTTGATGGTCGGATGATCTTTGTACTCAGCAAACCCTTGATCAAATCGGATAACTTTTCCCGGTATTGAGGTGCAACTTTACGACAACGCTGAGCGATCGGCCTCGCATTTCCCACTTCTATATCACAAACAGCTCCGAATGCGGCTGGGGGAAGGGCGTTACCTTTCCCCATCAGTAAGTGACGCCTCTTCCAGATGATCTTCTTTAGCTGATCGATCTGCTCGGGAGTGTTCACTTCGGGATCACCGACCTGTAAATCTTCCATGGTGACTTCTGGCATATTTGGCGATACTTCCGGTAAAACGGCCATCTGCTTCTCGATACCTTCAATGTACTGATCGCCACCTTCGTGTATACACACTTGCTCGTCCACCTGATCTGCCTTTTTCTGATCGGTGTCATCTTGAGTCGCTCCTTGTACGTCACTCGGCTGATGGTTTACTTCGGATTCACCTTCCTCCGTAATGACTTCGGCTGGTTCATCCTTCTTTTCTTTCTCATGATCGCTCTTGAACTCCTCACTGTCATTTCCGCTATCTGGATCCGTTGTTTTCGGTGAGCTGGGCCTAATTATACTCAATATCTGTGGACCTTCTTTGACCCGGCCTTCCCCTGTTGCTTCGATCGGTGGCCTCCTGATCAGCAGCTTGGTCGGCGTAGAATATTCTGGCTTCTCGACCATATGTGAGGTATCTTCATCCGCTAAGTCTTCGTCACTGATCAGGTCCGTGGTGGCTTGATAAGCCAGATTCTGCCATTCAATGTATCTTCGTGATCCCACTGAAACATATCCGATCTGTCGAGGTACTTTCCCTTCAGGTAACCACATCCCTAAGATCATGTCCTCGTGGACGATCAGCGGCTGATCGGATGTGTTCGTGACCCTGATATAACTTGATCTGACGATACCTTTAACGAACGTTGGTACCCATCGTTCGCCACGGGTTAGCCACAATTTCTGTTGCCGATCACTCGACCGAATCATGACATCGACTGATCGGGACACCCCGATGTTCTCGTACTGACCCATTTTTAGCATCCGTACATGAATACCATACAAAGGTCGTCGGCCGGATAGTTGAATCTGCACTTCATCCGGCAGTCAGGGTTCCATGAGACAGGTCAAGTCGTATACCGGCTGACACCATAAAATCCATCCCCAGTATCGCATCTTGACCAGCTAACCGGCCAACCCAAGCGTTAAAATAGTAGACCAGGGATCCTGCCAGGGTGATCTTAACACGTGATCGTCCTTCCGTCATATATGAGCTCTCGCCGATCCCAACACATTCTTGCCTCTGGGTACTGTCTATACGACATCCCACCTTACGAGCAAAGGCGGAGTCGATGATCGAGACTTCCGCCCCAGAGTCAAATAAAATAGTGGCTTTTTCATTGTTGATCTTTCCATTAGCTTTAGCCTGTTTAAACCACTTGTCGGAGAGTGATACTTCCAGTATCCTCGGGATTCACCGGGCAGTAGATCCAACTCCATGATCACGTCCGATCGGGAATATTCATCCACTCTGAGACTGTAGATCGGGCATCGATCGATGCAATTTGAATTAGAACATGTATTGTCGGTTATCTTCTTTTCCTCAAACTTATCTCCGCTACCGACATATGCATAAATGCAGAACATAGATCGCTCGGCTCGAACCAGATTCCAACCTGGCGAGCGATCTAGTTTAACATCTTCTCAACATCTGGTGGAAGCATACCAGCATGTTTAGTCGGCACATACCACTTGCGCATCAGATTAAAAAATTCTTCAATAGGGCAGGCGCCGGCGTCATGAAGCTTCCCACAGGTCTTGCATACGAAAAAACAATGATCAGAAGGGTGACCTTTACGATCACATTTTCCACACGTAATTCTTTTCCAACAATCACGATCTCCATGTTTGGTCGACCCACAATGCACACATTTCTTACGAGATCGGTCCTGATCAGGTTGAATACCACCAGGTTTCCGTCCGTCCATGCCATTAGCCGATGATCTCGGGCGATACACTGGTTCCGTCGTAAAGATATGACGGTACTGTTCCTCGTCCGAGCTCAGACTCGACTGACCACTTTCCTCCTCTGAACCCGAACTGTCTGATTCCTTCGCGATCATTCGAATCGCTCTGGCTGGTCGGGCTGCCGGTATCTTGCCCTGATCAGGGTGTGGCTTTGACCGGTACCGGTTCGATCCTACCTCGACCTTGGGCTGTCGACTCTTGGCCCGCTGCAGCGTCCTCAGAGTCAGTTCCAGTTGTTCTGAGTCCTTTATACGGAGTAGGGTTAGCTGATCAGCCAGATCGCGATTATCCAGAGTACCAATGAAGTGTTCGACATGTTCACGGGCTATGTCCGGGTGCCGTGGGTCCTTGATCGGCATTTTCGCGCGTAGACCAGCAACATTCAACCGATGTAAGTACTCGATCGGCGTCTCATCGGACCTTTTCTTCATGTGGTAGTACTGTCTAGCGACAGACACCCCCGAATTGCAATACTGTTCTTCGAACTCTTCACACAAACGAGGCCACTTCAAACGCACTTCTCGACTCAGCTGTTTAAGCCAGTTCTTGGCCGGACCTTTCATTAGATCAGCGAAGATCAGGCATCTTTCACCTTCCGGTGTCTTGTCCCTCAGAAAAGCTGACTTAGTCCGACTTAACCAAGCTCTGGCCTGATCATCATCCATATCCTTGCCGGTGAAATCTTTCAATTCCGAGATCGCAGACATTCGCACTCGGGTGATCGTTCCGGATTCACTGTCAAATGCCTGCGCGGAGGCCATATTCGCCCTACGAGGCATCTCAATGTCCAGATCATCTGGATCGAAATGCTGACTGATCTCGCCTTCTGACTCCATGTCCACATCACTCCGTGGGGGTGATCGGTGAAATCGATCTTGGTGATCGGCCTGGCATATCGAACGAACAATTCCGGCTGATCGGACTGATTCCATATCCACGTCCACGGGTCTCTTGACCGGTTTCTCAGCGGACTGATTCATGTTCGATGCTGATCGCCATGGTTGTCCTTGTCCAGGTGTGTACTGAGGTAATCCATATTGTTCACTCGCAAATCGGTTCATCATTGTCGCGAACATGGTTTTTAATTGCTCTGGGATCTCCGGCATGTTGGTATGACCAGTGTTGGGGGTCGGATTGTTCTGTGGCACTTTCTGAGCATCTTCGAAACTATCGTCCGATCCGACTCTACCAGGTTCAGGCTTTCTCTTCCTGTTCTGCGACTCGATCTTGGGGTCGATCTGCTGGATCCCTTTCGGGCCCAACGTCATACGTGTGATCCCAACCGAGGAGTCGGTGGATGCCGCTCCAGATTGTGATGACGATTGATATATCGACTCAATATCCATAGGATACTCAACCAACTGTGATCGGTGCGAAGGATCCGCGATCGGCGCATGAACCACTGGGTTCGCCCCTAGTAACGAGGCAAGGTGATCATACAGAGCTGTCATAGCCTCTCTGATCGTCTCTTGATCCAGATCGAATAGCATATTCGCGTCGAAGGCACCAGTAGTGAAGCCAACCTCGTCGATCTGCGCCAAGAGGTTCCTGATCAGATCAAGTTGACTGCCTGTGACCACCGGCCGTGTCGCTCGACCTTCAAGCTTCCCGATGATCTTAGGTTTAATGATCTTCATCACTCGGTTGGTAGCCAGGAACTTGTGAAACTCTCGAAGATAGAACAGTCGTTCCACATCTTGGACAGTGGTCTTCTCGGCTGGTTCGATCTTCTCTTCGTCCTCCTCGAAGATCTTCGGTTTAGGTTTCACATATTTTTTTAGGTGGATCACAATGATCCGCCCCCATGTTTTTCTGTCTTTTTCCATTTTTTTCTTATGCATAGGATCAAGGTTAACACCTCGATCCTTTCCTGGGTTATAGTCAACTTTACTATAACCCAGATCGGCCCCGATCGGGGCCATGTGGGGAGTTGTTTCATCTTTAATCTCGACCTGGCACTCCACCAGACCAGGTCGATCATCGCTTCCTTTAGAAATGGACAGCATCGGAGGCGATACGCCTTCCTCCAATACACCCGAAAAGTTTCCTCCACTTTGATTTTCACATCTTTTTCATCATCAAAGGAATCACGGTGATATCCTGAGTCACCAAGTGATCCGGGCACGCGCACCATTGTGGTGGAGCCGATTTCCAAATCCATGACCGAAGTCTTGGGCGGAATCCGGATACCCACTGGCCCGGACGACCAACTATCGGAGGGGGTACACCGTCGATCCTGATCAGCATCAGAATCAGATGAATCACCATTATGGTGACTGATCTGATCCTCCCGGTCATCTGGCCGGTCGTCATGCGCGTCAGGATCTATATTCAACTTCATCTCACCTTGTGTACCCGTTGATCGGGGGTGGTTACACTCACTCAGGTGGACTCGGTGACGAAAACGATGATCTTGATCAGGTCGGAGGGGATGACCTTCTCGAGACGGGGGTGTCCTCGGGTGGAAATCTTCACCGGAGAACGGGTTGGGGTCGATACTTAATCAGTATCTAGGCACTGATCAGGAAAGTTCGTCCGATCAGGCCAGCCAATGAGAGAGAGATATAACAAGAAACCAAGAAAACGCGATCAATCCACGATCTTCCACAGTAATCCACAAACGTTATCTCCACAAAACCTTTACCAATATTATTAACGTGTTCCAAACACGTGCGCGTTGCGGGTGAGGTTCGATCACCTAAAACAAACCCGTCGGGGGCCTTCCGGTAAGCCAAAATGCGTCTAAGCGCGTCTTAACCGGGAATTAGTTGAGCAAGAGGGGACTAATCAACCCTGTGCTCCCAATGACCGCACACGTGGCGGAGCGACTCTTTGCTTTAGGGGGAAAATCAAAACCTGTTATTATATATGCAATGTCCTATACCTGTGTACCGTACATCAACTCATGCCTGACTTATACTTCGAACCTATTTACTTCGTCGCACGGTTGCGTAGCACCACCTTGCCCATCCTGGCTGCACCTTCAAGCTGATCTGTACCGCTTCTGCCCTGATCACGACCCGACTCTTCAAAAGATCTTCAACCCATCCCGATCTTCAACAAACGACCTTGAAACCACTTGAGACCTGCTCTTCAGCACTTGTCCACTTCGTATACAGTCCGACCAAACCGAGAACTTATTTGCCCTTGCATCTGAACGCTGATCAGAGGCTGATCAGCCCTGATCACGATCGCCATAGTGATCAAACGAGTGATCCGGTGGTGATCAGGCCGATCAGCCCTTGATCACCTCGGGAACGCTCTCATCATCATCACGACTCAATTCATCTTCTAGGCCATACTTCCGACCTTTATACCCCGTTAGGACAACCATATACCACCGATCTCGACTGATCAGGCTTGATCAGGCCTTGCCACGTCATCTTCGGACCAACCATAGGTTATCATCACTCACACAACCTGTCACGCCACATGCCCGACTTCATTCCACATTTAATCTTCATTGCTCGGGCATAACAGGCTGATCAGGCCGTAACTTCGTGTCATAATCAACTTCAACCACTATACCATTCATAGATCGGCTGGACGCCTGCCTTTGACACGTCATGTCAACAGTTACTCTTCTCATATTACATCCACGGGAACTCCACTTAGTAACCGTAATAACGATCGTGATCGTGATCTCCATCATTCCATCAGTGTCTGGGACTGGGCTTAACGACAGTACTTGGCTGATTTCTCCACATCGTGAATATCCGTTGTCCGCCACCTTTTCCTTTTACTGTGATCAGCCTTTTCCCACCCATCAACCGTCATATGTTGATGGGTGTTCTATCGTCACCAATCAACGGCCATGTGTGGTCCACTTCAGTCCCAATATTTTCCGATCGCTTTACCACAAAGCCCATGACGAGGTGGATGGCTGAATTATCTTGATGGCCAGCAATCCCTTGATAAGCTTTTCCCGATACTGGGGGGCTCTCTTCGGCACCTTTGTGCAACCGGCTTGGCGTTTTCACATTAATGTCACATACCGCCCCATGGGCGGCCGGAGGAAGAGCGTTTCCTGGCCCGATCAGCAGATGCTTCCTTTTCAATATGATATCCTTCAGCCTGCTGATCTCTTCCGGGGTGTTCACATCCGGATCTCCCACTTGCAGATC
>MIQA02007385.1:0-17185 GCA_001887855.2 Sclerospora graminicola | reverse complement strand
CTAATTTTGCAGTCATTTGACGGAGCACCGGTAGATATATAAAGTTTGCTCCAGCCTCTGTCGATGAAGGTGCTGGTGATGGAGGAACCCAGCTCTGCACTTATACATGTTATTTTTTTGTTTGGCCATTTTTGGGTGAATGCGAAGTGGTTATAGTTGGGGTACCCACGATGCTATAATCCTTGTGAAGACGAAAAATTTGACTGAAAGATAACGGCGAGCGATGTACGAGTATATGTTAATAGCTGCTATAAGGCATGCCAACATTCGAGGTACTGTGGGCTCTTCATCTCCATGCATAACATCAACCGAGGTCCGGTGCACTGCGAGCAAGTACTGTACTCTCTAAACGATGACATGTCTACTTTATGAGCAAGTACTATACATATTATGAGATTTCTACCTTCACGAGCACCTGGAAAGGAGAGAATTCATTGCGATCGACTGTAGCACTTCATAAATAAAAATAAGACAATAAAAATGGGACGCTAAAAAACCGTGAATCGGACTATAACTTTGGGACGGAGGGAGTACTTTTTTTGACAACCCTAACCATTTCTGAGTCCTAGCCAAAACGTAAGTTGAATAAAGACTTCCTGAAATTCAACGATCTCACATTTAGCATCCAAGCCGTACGTACAGCTATAATCTATGCTCCTGTGTTGTATAGATTCACATGCTTAAGGTGTTAGTCTTCGGGCATCCGCGACGCAGCAACTCAGCAATAAGTTCAGACCGAGGCACAGCTATCTCGTCTTTCGACGCCATTTCCTTCACCTTAACAACGCCCTTGGCTAGCTCTTCATCGCCAATTATCACCATGTAAGGTGTCCCACACTCAAGCGCGTAGTGCAGCTGCTTAGTGAACTTCGGATTCTCCGTCTGCATCACTTCAGCCGAAATATTAGCGAGCCACAATTGTTTGCATAGCTCTAGTCGAGGCATCATCAAACCATTGTTAGTGGACGCGACGAGAACCTGTGATGGCGGCGCATTGGTTGGCTTTTTCTCCGCATGAGCTTGCAGAATGCCAAAGATTCGCTCAATACCAAGACTAATTCCTACACATGGAATCTGCTGGTCTGTCGCAGAGAACATGCCCACAAGGTTGTCATAGCGGCCACCAGCGGCGATGGAACCAACATTGTGCTCTGGGCTTGTCAGGACAAACTCATAAATAAGACCCGTGTAATAGTCCAACCCGCGGGCTAGGCTTAGGTCGAACGAAATTACATCAAGGACACCCATCGCGTCAAGGTAATTAAAGAGCAGCGCCAAGTCGTCCATAGCACGCCTTGCATCAACGTTGTTACCAAACACATCCTCCTTCACAAGTTGTGCGTGCAGATCGCAAGGAGAGCCCACCCTGCACACAAACGACTCGATGCGGTCAGCCACTTCGGCGGGAATGTCCTTCTCCTCCACCATCTCACGTCTCACTTCAGTCCACGGTTCTTTATCCAGCTTATCAATCGCACTACATGTCGTGCGAAATTTGTCAGAGGGAACACCACAGATCGCGAGGATAGCGTCCAGCAGCAAACGGTGACTCACTTTTACCTTCACAGGGCCAAGTTCAGGAAACTGTTGTAACACTTCAACACCGATAGAAAGCACCTCAGCATCTGGGAGCATGGAGGCGAATGTACCAGCGATATCAAAGTCACACTGGTAAAATTCGCGAAAACGGCCGCGGGCCATTTGTGGGTTATCGCGGCGGTATACACGCGCTATATGATAGCGCTTGATATTGCCAGGACTGTGCATGGCCATGAAACGAGCAAATGGGACCGTCAGGTCATAACGCAGAGCCAGTAGTTCTCCACCCTGGTCAGCCAAGTCGTAGATAAGCTTGCTGTCCTCGCCATATTTTCCCGTGAGCGTTTCCTTCAACTCAAAAACAGGCGTCTCGATTTCGACACCTGCGTGGCGTTTAAAGACCATGCGGATCTTGTTAAAGATCTTTTCACGCAGAGCCATCTGGTGCGGCAGGAAATCCTGCGAACCCTTGGCAATTTTAGGTTTGCGACGAGCACCACCACTACCCAGACGCGCAAACAGCTTTTCCAAAAACATTGAGAAGCTCGAAGCTCGTAAGTCGAAACACGACTTTTGCACCTCACTTTGCCACGCGTCTCCACGAGCGAGAAGGTACTGGCGCACTGCCTGGCTTCCCAGACCGATTTTCAGTTCTGCCTTGCCACTCTTCTTCACATTTTCTTTTTCCTTCTGCTTTTCGAGTTTCTTGCGACGCTTTTCAATAATCTTGTTGCGCTGCGTCTCCGGCATGCCGATTAACTTTTCGTCTTCTTTAGCAGCCGCACTAGCAGCTTTGGCCGCAGCCTCTTCTGCTTTAGCATTTTTCTCAGCCAAACGAAGCTTTTGCTGCGCTTCTTCCTCCTCGAAAAACTTCATGGATGGCACCAGTTCGCGTGCTAATGCAGCAGAGGTGGCCTCCACGAGATCGACTGCATGCGACGTATTAGGCGCTTCCGTGGCTTTGGTATCAAGCAGTTGGAGACGGTCAACGCTGCCCTGTAGCAGCACACGCAACGCTTCCGTCGTTACTGAAAGCGCCATCTTGAGCACCTGCGGGTGAATAACACCACTAGCACGCTTGGCAGCCATGTTTCCAACTAATCCACCATTGATCTCAGTCTCCACGGCTTTGTAGGCACCCAAGATAGCATCGCGAGCGGGGCCGTGGTACTGCGGAATACAGCACAGAGCTGCAGCACAAATGTTTCCTTCTCGCTGGCTATTAATGAACTTGGACCCATCCAGTACCAGACGTAAATTCTGTGCCGATGTGACAATGCCACGATGGGGACGGGCTGCGTCCACGAACTCTGCCTCAAAGGCTGCCGTATCGGCACGCAGCATCTCACACGTGATAGCGGCTACAGCATCAGCTACAGGAAGCAGTGAGCGGGCACCACCCACAGCCAACACTGTTTCGGCCAAGAGAATAAGTGGTGTGTTAACGATGGTCGCCTCCTCCGCTGGCGAAAGAGACATGGGCAGATCTAAACAAGACACTTGAGCAGGCAACTTTTCCTTCTCATTCAGCATGGCCGCCACGTGTAATGCATTTTCAATCGAGTTGAGACGCAGTAAACGGTGCAGAAGTAGCACGAGGATAGCGCGACGCACGACCAGTGAACAAGGCGAAGGAGTCGACAAGTGGAGCGTGAAGGACGCTGTAGCAGCAGGGGAGGATACAGCTGAGGTGGCAAGAGTAATGGGCACATTAAGTACAGCAACTGAACAAATGTCTACCACCGAGAGACGACCAGCGCCTACCGCTATACGCGCAGACGCCATGGGCTAACGATTCTGATGGTGCAAGTGAGGTGAGTATACATGTAATATTTGGAAAATAATCAGTCCCGATTTTGTCCCCCAAACTAAAGCCTAAACTAAGGGAAACATTATTCTGACCCCCTCGAATTGATACATTTACAAAAAAGGACGCAACATTTCTAAGATTTCTAAAATAAAGTACCGTACTAGTTAATTATTATTGGGAGCGGTGCACACCCCCTGTACCATACAATAGGTACAACATACCATAAAGAAGTCCATGTTTTATTCAAGGCTTGGGTCTCCTTCAACTCGATTCCGCTAATATCTATGGGTTTGAAGACGATCTTGCTGAATTAGAAAGAGATAATAAGAATAAATGATGCAGGTCAAGAGAACCTAGCTGACGCATAACCATTGAACATTTCTCAACTTGTTTTATAAAAACAAGTTGAAATTTAATGCCAGTTATCACTGGCATTAGAATTGTAATAGATGTAGACACCCTCTAGAGCTGTGACTAGCCTGTGCATTACTAATTGCGTGCTGTTCAAATATGACTCGGTGTTACAGAAGTTATTATTCCTTGGCAGCCTATCATCATTTCTGTTCGTATTCGGAACACGCTTTTTTCTATTTCAATTAATTGCCCGGACGCAATTGCTTAAGCTATAGGTCTAGGTCGTCCGTGTTAAAAGTTTTATTTTCAAGATGGATCCAGCAACCTATTATCACCAAACTACATAACGAGCATAATATAGCACCCTTCCAATTAAGTGTTTCTTCTTGCAGTTGAACAACATCTAAGCTCAATCTTTAAAATAATTTAGTGGATTGCAGTTCATTACAAAAGAGGTTCAAACAATTTACAGGTAAAATGGAAGCATTAAAGCATACTTCATAAAAAGCAGAAAAGAGCAGAATCTTTAGCCTATTAACGTTCCTTAATTGATTACTTGATAAACCCACCTTAAGTCTATCATTTGAATGCCTGATAAGCACCAAGAAATTAGCCTGATGCAGGTCAATGCAGAGAAGTATTGTCAGCTTTTGAATCGTTGCACTCCCTTTGCTACAAAGACGGCTAAAAATGACGGTCCTATTGTGACTTCATATGTTGTACCTACTTTATGGTACAGGGGGGGTGCACGTTTGCAAAAGGGGTGTTCACGGCTCCCAATTACCTAGTACCGGTAGCGTTACTTTAGAAATCTTAGAAATTTTGCGTCCTTTTTTGTAAACGGGGGTCAACGTATCAATTCGAGGGGGGCAGAATAATGTTTCCTAAATTATGATTAGGTTCAATGATGTCATGGTGGTTAGCTATTTTTTTAGGGAAACATTATTCTGACCCCCTTGAATCAATACGTTGACCCCTATTTACAGAAAAAGACGCAGCATTTCTAAGATTTCTAAAATAATTTAGTCACGCGTAGCTGATTGAAATATGTCATGTACTTCCTCCAACAAGAATGGATAATCTCAAACATTTTGTTCCTTCCTCCGGAGTATATTTTTGGACGGAGGAAGTAAAAGGCAAGTCAAAATTTGACGATACTATCTTAAGAGCGAAAAAGTATCAGCAATGGAGTCAGTACTGCCGCTTGTTTCGTGTACACTCGTTAACTCGTCCACATCAAGATCTGGAAAGGAGCTTAGCCCACCCACACACATCTATTTAGTAGACACTGACATAAGTTTTTGCTTCTACCGCTTACGTTTGGAAGGTGCCGAGACAAACTTTCTGCATCTATCCTAGTGAGTTTGTTCATCTGCATATTCAACTTTTACAACTCCCAACGCTTGCAACACGTTCGAATGTCGTCCAAGCACTACCATACCTTTTGCTCTGCCAATGCGGTCGTTCACCAACGCAGTGAGTACAAGACAAGATGTGACTCTCACACGCATGGGCACACGCTTATGAGCTCCACGATTCCTAGTATAAGTTCTGGATGCTGTTCCACGTAATTTGTCACGTCCCAGGCATCACTGAAAAGCGAAAACAGCGCAAGGAGCACGTGCATTCGTTGCACCACCAGATCCTCCATCGCAAGTGTGCACGTGACGCATAACACGCACGTACAGCTGATAATGTAGTCGCTTTGGGATCTTGTGCTCTGCAATCAGGCGCTCGGACGCAATAGCTTCGACGTCTCCTGGAGACGCAGAGTACGTCGCAGATTCATACGGAGGAATCGTCGTATTCACCACACAATACGACGGGTGTTGTCCTTCCAGGTTTGAGTCATAAGACTGAAAGTCGACGTCTTTCAGCGTCTCAGATGTCGCTGCAGTCACATAATCAACAGTTTCCAAGCTATTTTCGGCGTCCCTCGTTCTTTTGCCACTGCAAGTAATCGTCGTTTCAGTAACTATTTTTGCTGGCAGCAGGTTCCACAAAACTCGTGGGATCGGCGGCATAGCGATGCACTTACGGCGGTAAGGCCAGCATGGCTGCGACCTTGATAGCTTCTGTCGCTATGCGTTCATTCTTGGTAGCTACTAGCGCTACAACAGGCTCCGTGGTTGGGTAGACGGCTTTGTTGGCGGCATTTTCCAACAAAAATCCGGAAATTTTCAACACTAGCTCTGTTAGTTCCAGTTCCGTCTGTCTGACAAACGTCTCCGCTGACTTTTCCATCTCTGTTTCCACCAAGATAAGGGAGGGGCATTGATGAAGCGTAGACAGTAGCAGTCTGTGAAGCTTCAATAGCACGTCGCGCCAGTTGGTCAGATCTGCCAGCGCCTCCACTTAACACACGCTAGTAGTGGCGCTACATCTGTTTATTAGCCAATATTTAGAAATCTTAGAAATGCTGCGTCCTTTTCTTGTATATGGGGGTCAACGTATTAATTCGAGGGGGTCAGAATAATGCTTCCCATTTTTTTATACCCATTCCAGTCAGCGAGAATGCAGAAATTTATTTTGAGGTCGCTCTGAAAAATATAACGTTTTGCAGCTTGTGCCACAAAATCTTCTATTTTTATACTGTCCGCCCTCGAACATTTATCTGAGCGGAGATTGATTATTTTTGAAGAACATTCGGTAAAACCCGGAATATTTCTGTTACAAACCCATATAGAAAAATACATATAATTTCCGTTCAGCTCTCAAATTGGCAACTTCTCACTAAATGATTATATTATCTAATGGCTCAGCAACGTGGCTACCGACCTGTGTCCGGTTCATTATATCCGCGACGCATTTTCTCGAGATAGATGCTCCTACTAACCCTGATGTTGCGATATCCCACTTTATTTTAATTGATCATACGAGAGAACAATGAGCATATTGGTTCATTGCGCGTTTAACAGTACACCAACCCATCCCGATCGTTTCTTACCATGTGTTTGGTCGGTGACCACTCCTGTCGGCATTTGTGCAGAATTTAAGTGACGATGAAAAGGAATACTATACGAAGCCGGTATTGTATTTGAAGATGGCGGCTATGTGAAGTTTACTTCCCCCTTGGCCGAGAGGTATTAATACAAGTAGTTGTGGGTATGTAAGCCCTACATCATTGTATGAGCTTGTCCGGGAGATGATTGGAAATTTGTCTGCTTCTGTTATTAAGTAATCAGTTGTCCGCGAATGTGACTTTCTCAAAGAAGCTGTTTTCCAGCGTCAGTTTATGGCTTCTCTTGCGCTTCTCACGACGAGCCATGTTACATATGCCCCGAACTGTCGAAAGTGTTTTCCCGCGTCACCCCTTCGCACAGCCAGCGCATCGATGGAGAATTGGATTTATTTGAATGGAAGTTTTCGGTTGGGACTAGGATTCAATCCTTTGTACCGTAGTTTTACCGTATACCATCTGTCTTAGCCGACACACACGGGGACAATAAATGCCTGTACATGTTAATGATTTGTTTTGGAATGTTTTTGCAAGGTTTTAATTAGAAAATGGGCAGGAAATTCCGGATAAAACGACATATCTGGGCAACTTGAAGGTCACCATGATGATCAGGAAGGGGTTTACACTGCTATCCCTCCCAGATCGTTAATATGTAAGTGGACAGTGGCCTCTACTTTCACTGTGTTTCATCCGTCCGCGCGCCATCAATTTGATAATGGCGCGATGTCCATTCAAATGTGTCACATAGATTATTTTTATCCCTTACCCAAAACTGATCGAGTGTGATTGGCTAAGAGTTTGTGTTGGTTATAACAATTTGTATGGTATGACAAATGTTACTTGTCCGTTTCAGAAAAGAACGAAGCTTTTGGTTTTTCACGAAAAACCTATGCATTTTGATTGGTGGAAATTAACAATATTCGATAATCGGTAGTTTTACAAAACGTGCTGTAACGTGTTTTGTGCTCATATTACTGTAGATTTGGATTTATCCTACATCCAGCATTCCGAATATATACTGTCATCTGATAAAACTCGATTTTGTTCATTTTACGAAAGAAACCATTTCACCTGTCAAATCCGGTCACACAAATATGATGTTATATACCTGATTATTGCGTGTTATGGAATGTAAAAAATACTGGTCGATAGCACGCACCGCGCTCGTTTGAATATGGTATGGATTGGGTTGTTGTCAAAATAATAATGGAGATATGAAAGGTCAAGTCAAACTGTTCACTCTTTTCTGAAACAGACAAGTTCCTTTAAAAATAAACTGGCAAGGTCGAACAGTTTGTCGCAATTAAGGTAATTTAAGACCAATCAAAAACGTAAACATAACTGGGGGCGACGCTTTAGGGATTCCATATCACAATTGCAGAGTCCTCCAATTTTGGCTTGTTCACATCCGTGCATTTTTTGTAGAAAAGTGGAATATACACTGTTGAATGGATTTTTCAGCACACACTCACGCAGCACAAAAGAAAATAATGTTACGAAAGTCAAAAAGTAGCTACAGACCTTGCACCATCGTGATCTGCAGTTCCACGTGACGGAGTTGACGCTAAGACGTGTCAATAGCCTCCTTCGACCCAGGAAGCAGCGCTCAATTCACTGCGTGGCCCGAGCGGCAGCATGAGAGCCGCACGTCGATCTGCAGACTGCAACGCTGTTTGTTTATTGGATTAAATTCGAATTCGTTTTGGATTTCCCCCCTTTTGGAATATTCGCACCCCCTGTATCATAATTCAGGTACAATGTACCGTAATAAATGAAGGTTCTACAGTGGAACGATTTCACCTCAAGTCTTCATCAGCCTCGTCGAAGTCGGAACACAGCAGTGACGAATCTGAAGAAGAGAGTATTGAAGAGAACAAGGCTGGATCGGACGAGGATTCGGATAATTCGTGGCCGAGAAAGTCGATGACGATAACAAGCCAAGAAGCCGTGCTTGTTGGCTGAAGTGGACGCGTGTAGTAACAACAGCCAAAGGGTATTGAACAGTCTACAAGAACAAAACAGTTCGTAATCATTTTAAAAAAGCCGGTCTACATGTACACTCTGTTAAAGTTTCTGAAGTTGCCTTGTGGTGCTTTGATATACATACCGGTACTTGAAGTATAGCCTAATTCTTCTGATAAACGACATCGCAGCCAAAAAATCCCTACAGCGAAATTTTGTTTTGACTCAAGCTTTTTTTTCTATTCCAGCAATGCCAAGCTTCTGATCAGGTGAAAAGACTTAAAAAGCATTTAGCCTAAAGTAACGAAGTTCATAAGCAGCTTGGCCAAGTACTCGAAGCCATCTACCTAGCGATGCGACAAATTAATCGCATACGACAGACGAAGGGTGACATTGCGCTGAGTCAATGTAAAGTCTAACATCACGAAATCCAGCTCTTTTTCGACTCAATTCACAACATACTCATAACACGATTTGCACGTACTGGGGTGTCTCGCGATCTTGCCAAGACGTCCTAAACGTCCTTTTACATCTTGAACAGATATAATTGACATCTGATCATTTGCAATACCGCGTTTTGCTTCAGTCAATCTCGATAATGTAATTAACTATTTTCACTAAGTATGTGAGGTATAATCAATCGACGACACCATAAGTAATGGAATTCATTATTCCCAACACTTGCTCTGAGACGGGCGAACACGCCCATCCAAGGAATGATTTTGATGAAAATCGACGGAAATGCAAAAGACGATAGCTTAGCGAAGATTGACAAGTCCTATCGAACGACGTCGCGTATCAAGTTCTTCACAACCATAGATTGCTATGAATTCTTTGAAGTTGGTGTTTTGGAAAGGTGGATCTGCTCTTGTTGTCACTTGACGAGCTGTCAGTTGTAGTGACTCAGCCATTGAGCCGGCAGTCGATCCAACGGTCCTGATGCTGCTTTGTGCACACACCGCTCGTCACGACGGTACCTTGTACCTGATTTATGGTACAGGGGTGTGTGCGAATATTCAGGAGGGGTTGCGAATAACATCTCCCCTTTTGTTTTTTTGGGCTGTGCCCTGTGGTCAATGATGTACTGTACATGTATACGTACAAAGTACAGTACGAGCCATATTTTGGCTGTGTGTCGTAATCGTCATATTTTGGCATAAAACACTGGATAGTACCAGGTTTTGTCATTTCCCCAAGCCTTTATTGGATTTTAGTGTTCTGTCTTGCTTTTGGCTTTCGGGTGTTCGTTCTTTCAAGGAATGAGGCCTTAAACTGTTTTACCGTTCCATCTAAATTGTCTCGAGAATGACCGATCGATACGTTAGCATTTTTTACCGATTCAGCATAAGTGCTAGTGAGCTTCGATTAACTGGTAGCTGGCCTTAGTACAATTTATCTCTGCAAAGCTCATGCTAACGTTTATGTCAAGCGGCTCGACTCAACCTCGTTAATTGTACAACGCGTATAAATGCACGTCCCGACGTCGGCGACCGGATCTTTACTGCGCGCTCTGACATCCATGTAATTAAGGAGGCATGGCTACAATCACTGTTTTTGTGCTGCTTTCTTCCCGCGTGTGCCATGCCGAAGTGACGACGTAATCTTTACCAACCAGTCCATTTTGAAGATATGGAGTGATGGGTCGATCAAGAACTTAAAGCGCAGTGGACTTCCGTGGACGAAAATTTGCTCGAAAATTTTAATCGAATGCCAACATAATACATTGCGACCTACCTTGTGGTGCAATCGTGACGTTGACGTTGGACCGGATTCATGGAAAGATCCTGTTTTTTTTACCTTCTGGTTGCGTCTTGGACCAGAAGTTTGCAGGAATAAACTAAGGCGGATTGAAGTGTTTGTAAGAGTTGCATTAGAGTGTGATGGTTTCACAATTGTACAACTGGCCGCTGCTAGAACCTGTACGTGACCAGTGCTTCGCACTGGTATTGGAGTTACGAGATCTGCTGCACAAGCATTGGGTGGGAACAAAAAAAATAAAAAGGTTCATGAACTGCAAGGTATAAAGATTGGAGGCAAATTACCCATGTCCAACGGTGCAAGTCCATCGGCCTTAGTCCCGGTCATAATCATGTGTTGAATGTCATCAACCTTTTCTTTGTGGGAGCATGAGCCTATCATCCAAGAGTATTCGATACTACTCTGCCGACGCAATCGAGTTAACCTCAAGGCTACATCGAGAAAATTCGGCTGAACCAAATCGTGTCGTTCTTTTCCTAGGACAGCTTGAATCACACCTGACATCAGTAGGAATTGTAGCCATTTCGCTGGGAAGATCGTTAATTCCCCGGACTAAAGATGGCGACAAGACATTTATGAAGGGCCGATGGACTGGAAACAGCTGTGGAAAAAACCCGAATCTCTGGGGCAGACTGCAGAGCATCAATGTTTACATGGTAGAATGCAGGGCTGATACATGCAGAAAGGGACCACGGTTCATGATTTCGTCAACAAGCAATACCGTTCATTTGCTCGTAATTATACATATTCTTGCGGATAAGACGTTCCAAATCTCACAGTCCCTAGTCAAAAGAAAAGTAGGCTTCACTTCAAAAAATCAGGAGTGAACAGGCACTCCATTTTGTTTTGCGTTTCCCTTCCACACGAAACTTGTGGCTAATGGAGCCCTCCACGCCCGCACTCCCTCAGCTCTCCTCGTACCTACCGTCCTCTCCAGACACATGTTCCCCAAGCAGAGCGAACACCGACATCATATATTTTAATGGCATGGGCGCCAAGAAACAACGCAATAGTATCGAAGGCGCATTCTCAGCAATAAGTCCAGAACGTTCCTCTGTTCATCAGCCAAAGGATGAGCACCAACATCGAAGAAAACAAGCTCCACTAGAAGATTCCGACGTTGATGGTTCGGACAAGGTGGCGTCCCTACCACGGCTCTCGTATACTAGCCACCCTCAGGAACAAGCTGACCCGCTCTTCATTCTCAAAAGTCTATCGTCTTCGTCTACAACGTCCTCTCAAGATGATGACAAAACAGACGTCGAGACAAACCGTTCTGTCGCGTCAGCCCATCAGACCACACCTCGTCGCGAACGCACATCAAGGTACCTGAGTGAGGGTGACCGTCGAGAGATCATTACGCGAATTGATCGTGGTGAAAAACAGGTAACACTTGCAAAGGAGTTTGGCGTCAGTCGTGCTGCAATCTGTAATCTCTACAAGAATCGATGGGAAGTGCTTAGTCGTGGTAATTGTCATAACCCCGAGTCAAAGCATCCGAAAAAGTCGGGCGGCAAACGATTAAGCCCGCAATCGACACCACAATACGCCCTAATCGACGATGCTGTACCGGACGTGTCTGCGATAGCCATCAATACGGACGAGATGCCGGGCGACATTGGTGAGAATATTCGTGCTGAAGAATTTGCACCGTGTCGGCCGAGTCATGATTACAGAACAAGCAACACGCCATTCGCGATTCAAGATGGAGCTAGCCAGTCTACAGTAACGGACATATCCCACAACCACGAATCTTCTTTTGGCCTAAAAGATCGACCCTCTGGTGTATCTTCTTCACCCTTTCTAGTTCACGAAGCTTCGACGTTTTCGTATCCATGTAGAAATTTAATCGCTGCGCTGCGTGACGAAACCATCAGCTCGACAGTATTTGAGAATCGTGTCAAGCGTCTGGTGCGCCTTTTAATCGAAGAAGCGTTTACCTGTTTGCCGCACGAAAATATCAAGATCAAAAATCAATTTGGGGATATCTCATACATAGCCCAACCTCTCGATGAGCTAGATATCTGTGGCATTTCAATGGAGGAAAATGGTCTGCTGCTGCGTGCATTCTCCACTATAAGTCCGACGTCATACACTGGTGTCATTTCCGCTACAAGTAGCTCAGCAGGCGACAAAATCAGCGGCAATATATGGTCGTCCGCCATACACGCGCAGCTCCCACCCGTCAATCTTCGCCAAGTCGTGCTACTTCTTGATATTGAATGCGCGACAGGAAAGAAAGCATGCACCGTGCTGCATCATCTTGTGCACGAAAAGCAGATCCATCCAAAGCGTATTTATTTCGTGACGATCATTAGCTCTTTTGAAGGACTCCAAACCGTGTTTCGTCATTTTCCAGGTGAGTCCCTATCACATTTTAAGTATTTGTATAAACTTGTCACGCTTTATCTGTGCAGACGTCACGTTAATCTCGGCTCAAGTTGATACTGTGCTAGATGGGAACCAACATATCCGACCTGGCCTTGGAGACTTTACACGACGGTACCAGAACGTGAACGTCCGTAAGCCTTATTTATAGATGTTAATTCAATAATTACCGGTTGTTGGTGCTAAATAATACCACCGTCAAGTAAACACAAACTTTTAGCGTGTTCCAGAGCTCTAGTGTGGTCTACAGTAAATCTGGAAGGTTTTAATGACATCCTGCCAAAAGAAATCTATAGTGAGATATTGAGCAAAATAACCTAAAAACGTTTTATGATTTTGGAACCCCATTTACAAGGCTTGCAACGGCTTGATCTGAATTAAACACGAGCAAGCGTCGTGATGTTCAAAAATGTTCGCAGTCATTGGCAGGCATATGGTGACGAATGCATCCACGCCACTTTAGTTGTCGGGACAATTCACTCCAGCTAGTAATCGTGTCGTCGACACCAAGATTTTCATCGCTTATTTGTTAGTGTCATACGCACTCCGCGACATCGATAGCTAATACCTCAAAAATATTTGATCTATACTTCAGTCCAGGCAATTATTGAAAGAAATCATAATGTGACGTATTCAAATAATGTTAGTTGCTGCTTGCGGCCACAGGATTGGCTTGATTTCTCTCGGAATGCACTCTGCATTTGTGAAGTACCCTCGTCGCAGTTACGGCACACCCTAACACCAACACCATTTTATTAGAATACAACACCATGTTCTTGTAGATTTTGTTTTAAAGAAAATGCTGTAGTAGTCTTTAGGGCTATCACAAATCGTTCACTTTACTAAGTTCATCAATTTGCCACGCTTGTCACCCCCCCTCCGTCTTGCCGGGCTTATGTTATGCTGGTGGGATCGTCCCACAAATTCATACAATCGGGCGTGTTTGCAGTACTTACGGCAGCGCAGATCACAGAGGCGTCATGACCCACTGGAGCACATAAACGGGCCTTTTGTACAACCAAAATGCTCCGTTGTGATTGAGAATTTGTACCGCACATTTAAAAACTTATCGTTTTCTCAGAAAGTTTCTGGACTGAAACTTTGCTTATGACAGTCCTACTAGCTAGGGCATATGATGAGATATAATGGTATCACCTGGACCTGTAGGACGGGCCAGAATAAGCAGCGAACCAACCGATAACAACGTGTCGAGACGAAGGTTGCGGCTACTGTATACACCGTAGCACCCAAATACTCTATTCCACTGGAGAAGAGGAAGAAAGTGCTGCTTAGTTGCACTCTACGTAATCATGATTGTTGCACTACTGCCATTATCAACATCAAGACGACCATACAAACTTCATTGGAGCGAGTGTTAACTGGCATGAGCTCACTTCTACTACTGTTAGAGGTGGTGTAGTGACTTTTGGCTTTCACGAAGTCGTACCTTCATGTTGGGTAGAACGTATGTTAACTATAGAATAGTGCAGCCAATTAGATGGAATATTTCTTTTCCTTGACCAATCATATCTCTCTACTGTTCAGATCCAGTACATTCCATAATTAAGGTGCAGAATGATGTATAGACCACGTCATCAAAATAACAAGCCCTGTAGCGAAAGCCTTCAAATCATCATCATCATATTATTATTATTATTATTAATAATAATAATAAAGTTAACGTTAGTCTATTTAGTCTTAACTATTAGCTACTATAAACTTTTGCACTCTAGTTTTTAGCTTCGGCTCAGGGTGACCATTCGTAGAGTCGGGTGGGGTTGCTCGATGTCTAAACACCGTTCTGGACGGTGGCGCTGGATGGATGTTGTAGAAGCACTGAAGACATAGAAGAAACCGAATACCGTCCTTCTCGAAAACTTGGGGTTCTGCTCTCGTATTCCGCGAGAGCGAATAACTGATTTCTACAATGCGACCATATTGTATCCATATGATCCCATTGCGAGTGTGACCGTCCTTCGAAAATAGTCCGGCCCCCCAATTGCCACATCCACACATGGGCAATACTGCATATCCCCCACCAAACTCGTTGGAAGAGGCCTTGGTACGAATGAATATTCATTCCGCACATATTCATCATTGCCTTATTTAGAAACGCAGTGTCCACAAGCGCTGTCCGCTTCACAATGGCTTCTTGATACTTGTGCACCTCGTCCACCAGAGATGACATGCCGGTCCACTGTTCAATTAGACGTTTCCAAATTCAAATCATAATTAAGTAGGAGTATGTCTTCCAGTCGTGTCATCTTTTCAATTCGGTAAAGCTATCCTAATAATGATTAGTCAATTTAGAATAGCAATAAACGCAACTCCCCGTGCTATTCCATCATGTTATATATTTGAAGTGTATTATGTATGATGCGGGTCTTAAACAATAAGTGTTTTAATTTGATTCTTACGATCAACCACCACTTTAATTTGCTCGATGTCTATCCAAAAGACAGCGCAGTCTCACATCTTACGATTGTGGACAAAAATTCAGCCTCTTTGAGAGTCAATTCTTCGCCTATTGCCTTCATGAAAGCTCCCTCTTTAACCTCGTTTTCACTCATACCTCTATTTTGCAGGGTTTGCTTAGCTTATTTAGGACTTTGAGAACACGGTATTTGTTTTGTTGCTCCAAAAGACGATTGTACTCGTCTATCTTTGCGACGTGGCTAGAGGCTGCTGTCTGCTACTTTTCCCCTCAAGAATCCACTTCCAACAGATCAACTTTTTGCCCATCATCAGATCTTTTTGTTCCCTTAAGTACTGCATCTTCCATAAAGATCAAGCGGGACTGATGCCTATTTATTGGGTAAATGTTTTCAAGCAGCAGTAACTTTCGACTGTAAGAAATTTGCCCAAAGCCGTGTTCAAGTCTTTTACCTCCACCTGCGCGCCGCGAAGGCCCTTGGGTATTTTGTATTTTGACACTCATTCGTTTAAAGTACTCACCCCCAATAAGCCATCCACATGATAGCGTAAACGGCGAGTTCGAAAGAAGATTCAAGACTTCTTAACTGCTGCATGTTGTCTGCGACTTTACTGCTATGGATATCCAAATTCTTAAGCCTCTTTTGTGACAACTTTATTGCTATGGATAAAAACGTATCTTCTTCTACGTGACACTCATAGTCGCTTTAAAACGTAGTTTCAAATCTCTTTCAATGACAGCGAGGTTCTAAAGTGGATCAGTAATCTTAATCGAATTACATTGCTGGTACCGACAGTCCCACGGAAGATTTCCTCGGAACCAAAGTGAAATCGTTGGTCTGCCATACCAATTTCAAGGGAGTTGCGGATCACTTGCATATTTAAAATTTCTCTGATTGTTGGTCATGAGTGTCGATGCCCTTTAATCCCAGAACACGCAGAATGCGCGCTCAGTGGGTGAAATGCATTTAAGAGGTTTCTTAAGACCGTGGAAGCTGCTTTATAATATGTATTTGGAGTAAATGAGCGTCGTAATGTACAAGTTAGACGTAAACCTGGTATTTTAAAGCTGGGATGAAGTAGAAAATGCCGTCAACCAATGCGATTATGCCGTATTTTTGTCACGTGAATAAATGGTTGTTGGAGCTTTACTCCGAATCCCACGTCGCGATTGAATTTCACCTCAAAACAGAGCGTATTCTTGAGAGGCACATGTCAAAAAGAGAGCAAGACGGGTCATGTGACTAAAACAAGCATCTGCCGGCATGCAAAAATTGTCTGTTGTAACTAAATATATATTTGCTGACGCTACATCACTGACGGGCTATCAGGATGCCGCACTAAATAATACATTTTGGTAATTTTTCCGACTTCAGGCTGGTTCATAAACTGAGCCTGTCAGTGATTTTTGGGAAGAATTTGCTTCTTTGATTCGTCCGAGACAAGGAAACTGATCCACAAGGGCTAGCTTTGTACCCTGATTATGACGTGACGACTTGCCCGACCCTCGCGATCGCCAATACGCAGACAGCTCCTTGCCACCAGCTTCTAAAGCATGTGCACCCGACACCAGCGAAACTCGACATTGAGTCGCTCGAAACACTTTCGCTCACGGAGCTGCTGCTAGCAAGCCAAACCACCGGAGCAAACCAAGGACCATCGACTGCGACATCATTGACATCGAAGAAAGCGCCACCGCAAGTACTTAACGTATGTGTGGTGGAGCCGATTTCCAAATCCATGACCGAAGTCTTGGGTGGAATCCGGATACCCACTGGCGGACGACCAACTATCGGAGGGGGTACTCCGTCGATCCTGATCAGCATCGGAATCAGATGAATCACCACTGTGGGGACTGATCTGATCCTCCCGGTCATCTGGCCGGTCTTCATGCTCGTCAGGATCTATGTTTAACTTCATCTCACCTTGTGTACCCGTTGATCGGGGGTGGTTACGCTCACTTAGGTGGACTCGGTGACGAA
>MIQA02007379.1:0-13848 GCA_001887855.2 Sclerospora graminicola | reverse complement strand
CAATACTCCGTGCGAGTAATGGGAAGAGTTCACTAATACAGTACCTACTCTACCGGTATTCTAAGCAGTAATTTTTATAGAGAGGATTCTCTGATAGAGAGGTGCACAAACAGGAAATGCACAAAAAAAACTCGAGAAATTAAGTCGGTTCAATGGAGATGGGCTTCAGTGCATATGCCTGCAGCTGCGCCCTGGTTTTTCCCCACCGTGCTGGCTTCACTGCTGCAATTCACATGTCAGTCGATACTGTAGTCGCCACTTTGCTGAAGAAAACGCGATCATGCGGCGTTTTCGATTAAGTTTAATACGGCTCGTAGCTTCAGTGTACAATTCCATTTCGGACACGAGTATTCGTTGTAAGCATCTGGGAAACCGCTTTAGCTATCAAGCGATTATTAAGTTCACAGTGACTTTGCGAGTAGTGATTTGCCACGTAGCAGAGCAAGTCGAACGTTGAGGGCGTCCTATTGTACTCAGTTCCACGTTATGTTCAATACGTAGCACATATACACGTACAAATGTCGCGCGTTTCGCTCCAGCCACGTCACCATCTGGCTTAATGCAAACTTCAAAATACCTGTTCATGTCGCGCCGCCTTATCGTAGCCTTACTGTCAAATAAAACACATTGCTCGCATAAGACGCCGTCGCAGTACGTTTCGTATCATTCAGTGAGCGTTAATTGCTAAAGCATTCATCTTTTGAACCTAAAGATGGTTCCAAGCTGAAAGGGTCACTACACAACAATTACAGTATTACCGGTACATTTCTCAACAATTATTACATTTTCCGCAGGGATGAGGTCATTTTTTCATGTATGCGTAGTATAGCGATACATGCCATCGCAGCAGTTTTTGCAGATGCTGCGAATTTTAAGCTCCTTTTGCTGGTGTTGGCTCAAACACGAACGCCGTCTGCTTAGGCCACGACAGCCAGTGGTCGCCTTAGTGTTGTCTACTGAAGTTAGCTGCAAGCCCGTTCGAATATTGTTGAAGCTGTCTAAAGAGGCCTGACAGCCGCACTTGCGGCAAAGAGACACAGAGTGGCAAATATCGCACACACGACGCTTTCGAAAAAGTCCGAAGCGCTTACCACAATGCTCACAAGCAGTGGCCTTCTCATCAAACGAGCCGATATGGCGCGAAATAGGCCGAAATGTGCTCTGGAATGTGCTTCGAAATGAGGTCTCGGACGACTGCTGCCGCTGGATGGAGCCCACATTACTGCGTGCAAGTGTAAAGTTACTGCCCGTGGCAGTGGTAGTAGGGAAATTATCGCTCAGCATACCCTCACGCTGGCTAGGATCAACATCTACGGACGGTGATGAGCTGGATGTCGACAGCAAAGACCGCCTTGGCACGACAGAGAGATCCTGGTGTGTAGACATGCTAACTACGGGGGCCACTCTCTCCGACGTGGACATTTTTATTCTCTTCAAGCGATGACTACGAGACTGTGTTCCCTGAACACTCATGACACTCGCGCGCATAAGACCATACACCGTCAAGAAACACGCGAAGATGAGTCCGAGAGAGCGAGTGCCCTCAGCGCTGAATGTTCCGAGAAAGCCAAGCAATGCCGACGAAGCTCGATACACTGGGCTGTCACCACTTGTGACATCATTTAATTGTGTCAGCTGGTACTCGTATGCACTCGACACATTAAGTCTGCTGATGGTCTGTACTCTGTAAGCGTATCTGCGTCCGGGTTGTACTTTAAAGTCGATATGGTCCGATATATTGTCGTCCAATAGCGTACCCCATTGTAACTTATTGTCTCTATCCGGGTATCGCTGGAGCACAAAGCGCTCAACCGGCCACAACAGCGTCTCAAAGCTGCGCCAGCGTAAGACGACTGCGTCACATGTTCCGACCGCCACCAACACGGGTGAGTGTGGGAATGCGGGGTCTGTCAAAAAAGCACAGCTTATTATCCAGCAGATCACATAGCAAAAGCAATTTAAGTGGCACATACATCTGCGTGTTGCCTTCTCGCCACCCGACATTTCGGGCAGATAAAGGTTATCAATGTCTTGAGTTTCATCTGCGTCAGCAACCATAGAACCAAGATACGGGCATGTTGCCGCGTACAGCACCTTGAGACCTGTGAAATACAGAGAGTGCGCATCACCGCGAAAATTAGGTGAGCCTTTCGTGGCAACGAGATCAAAGTGTCCGTCTGTCTGGACTCAACTGTATTGTGTCGTACCTTGAAACGAGAATGCCTGGACGCTAATGCGAAGACTGAGGCTGCACAGCGCCAAAACGAGGATGGAGATGCAGCACTCGATTGTCATGCGTTTGCAGATGTGTAGTTGAATTCTGGGCAGAGTCGGGTTGTGTATACCCTTTCTCGTGTACTTTCAGAGAAAGTGATTGTATTGGCTTAAAACGTAGGCAAAATATAACTGGTACCTGTACCAGTAGGACAACAAGTCGGATTTTGAGCCGGTTCGCACGAAGATAATGGTACACAGTGCCATGGAAAATGCATAGTGGCAAAAGGTTTGAATAAAACCTAAATAAAACCTAGATTGTGCAAACACACGCCTTAAGAGAAAAATAATTCAATGCGCCTTTATAATCACCCCCAAAACCATAGACTCACCCCCAAGTTCTAAATTTCCGACTTAGCCCCTACGAGGAGTAGGGATTAGAACTACAAAGATAACCTGGATGAAGGCAGAACCCCAGCCCTCGGATGACCCCGGTCCGGACAAGGGTCATGACAATCATGAGGATAGTCAAGACCTGGTCCAACCAAGTGAGGTGGACACGGATCAAAGGAGGAGCAGAAAATCAGTCCTCCCAAGAGACGGCTCCAGACATGTAAATGGAGCAGAGCAACGAGTCAGTATTACCGGTTGAGGATACTCAACAACCGTTTGGATGCACTGATATGGAACCGGTACTACCGGATTCTAAACCGGATTTACAACCAAAAGAACAAGACCGAAGGACTCAGTGTACCTGCCGAGTCTTCGATGGCCAGTTTAGAATCTGCAGCACCTACGAATCCAAAATATGGCGTGCGCACTTAAAACAGCACTAAGTTTAGCATCATCGTCGAGGCCGAGAGTGCAACCTGATGAAAGGTTTGTTCTCGGTGTGGTGGAGCCGATTTCCAAATCCTTGACCGAAGTCGTGGGTGGAATCCGGATACCCACTGGCCCGGACGACCAACTATCGGAGGGGGTACTCCGTCGATCCTGATCAGCATCGGAATCAGATGAATCACCATTGTGGTGACTGATCTGATCCTCCCGGTCATCTGGCCGGTCTTCATGCTCGTCAGGATCTATGTTTAACTTCATCTCACCTTGTGTACCCGTTGATCGGGGCTGATTACACTCACTTAGGTGGACTCGGTGACGAAAACGATGATCTTGATCAGGTCGGAGGGGATGACCTTCTCGAGACGGGGGGTGTCCTCGGGTGGAAATCTTCACCGGAGAACGGGTTGGGGTCGACACTTATTCAGTATCTAGGCACTGATCAGGAAAGTTCGTCTGATCAGGCCAGCCAATGAGAGAGAGATATAACGAAACCAAGAAAACGCGATCAATCCACGATCTTCCACAGTAATCCACAAACGTTATCTCCACAAAACCTTTACCAATATTATTAACGTGTTCTAAACACGTGCGCGTTGCGGGTGAGGTTCGATCACCTAAAACAAACCCGTCGGGGGTCTTCCGGTAAGCCAAAATGCGTCTAAGCGCGTCTTAACCGGGAAATAGTTGAGCAAGAGGGGACTAATCAACCCTGTGCTCCCAATGACCGCACACGTGGCGGAGCGACTCTTTGCTTTAGGGGGAAAATCTAAACCTGTTATTATATATGCAATGTCCTATACCTGTGTACCATACATCAACTCATGCCTGACCTTTACTTCGAACCTATTTACTTCGTCGCACGGTTGCGTAACACCCTCTTGCCCATCCTGGCTGCACCTTCAAGCTGATCTGTACCGCTTCTGCCCTGATCACGACCCGACTCTTCAAAAGATCTTCAACCCATCCTGATCTTCAACAAACGACCTTGAAAACACTTGAGACCTGCTCTTCAGCACTTGTTCACTTCGTATATAGTCCGACCAAACCGAGAACTTACTTGCCCTTGCATATGAACGCTGATCAGAGGCTGATCAGCCCTGATCACGATCGCCATAGTGATCGACCGAGTGATCAGGTGGTGATCAGGCTGATCAGCCCTTGATCACCTCGGGAACGCTCTGGGTCATCATCATCACGACTCAATTCATCTTCTAAGTCACACTTCCGATCTTTATACCCCGTCAGGACAACCATACAACACCGATCTCGGCTGATCAGGCCTGATCAGGCCTTGCCACGTCATCTTCGGACCAACCAAAGGCTCTCGTCACTCACACAACCTGTCACTCCACATGCCCGATCTTCATTCCTCATCTGATCTTCATTGCTCGGGCATGACAGGCCGATCAGGCCGTAACTTCGTATCATGGTCAACTTCAACCACTATACCATTCAGAGATCGGCTGGTCACCTGCCCTTGATACGTCATGTCAATAGTCACTCTTTTCTTATTTCATCCACGGGAACTCCACTTAGTGACTGTAGTACCGATCGTGATCGTGATCTCCATCAATCCGCCAGTGTCTGGGACTGGGCTTATCGACCATACTTGGCTGATTTCTCCACGTCGTGAATATCCGTTGGCCACCACCTTTTCTTCTTAATCGTGATCAACCTTTTCCCACCCATCAACCGTCATATGTTGATGGGTGTTCTATCGTCACCAATCAACGGCCATGTGTGGTCCACTTCAGTCCCAATATTTTCCGATCGCTTCACCACAGCCGCCCCTGAGACTAACTGTAGCCGCACAACGACTGCAGTTCGACTCACTCACTTTTAAACTTCCTCTCTGGTGATCACCATGGCCGACGCAAGCCAATCTCCTCTTCCTTCTTCGTCTTCTTCGGCTGCCCGCCCGATCGCTTCTTCGTCCTCCGTCTCCAGCTCGGCTACCCCTGCGATCGCCCCGATCACGACTTCTACGCCGATCACGACCAGCCTCATCCGTCCGACAACTGCTCTCGCTTCGTATCGACCGTCTTGGAGTCTTCCTGCTCGACCTCCATCAGATCGCCCTCTCCGTTCCTTGGAGCAGCTCGCTCGCCTGATTGGTGGATCGGGTCCATTCACGTTGGGGCCCGTGGAGGCTTGTCGGCTACGGTCGGAACTCCGAAGTGCAATTCCCGAGTTGGTTTCCCTGTACGATACCAACCGGGCACTTACGGCTGAGTTATCCGATCGTCGGATCGCGGCTGATACCTCGGCACGTGATTCCGCTGATCTGGCTGCCCAGCTGTCGGCTCTCCGGCTAGATCATGACCGGCTTGGCAAAGATCATGACCGGCTTGGCCAAGACCTGCGAGACCTGACTGATCGCTTTCAGGGTCTGACGATGGAGCGTGATCAGTTGTCGGCTGACCTCGCTGCTCTGCGACTTTCCAAGCCTTCGGACACCGTCGCCTCCTTACAGTCGCTGATCGACTCGCTGACTATCACCATCCGTGATCAGGGTACGTTCATCTCATTCACTTCTTCTGTAATCCGTATTTGACTCTCCATGTTTATTTCCAGATGAACGTATTGAGGCAATGAAGAATTCGATGGTCGAGATGGTAGATCATCTGCAACGCATCGATGATCACCGTCTCGACCGTGATCAGCTGCTGCACGACAAGATCCGCACTGCCGAGGATGTAGAGCGTCGGGAGATCGAGGCTCGCTATTCGGATGAGCAGGTCCAGCTCTTGGCCAAACAACTTTCTGATTCTCGTATCGGCCGCGCCGACATACAGAAAAGGTTGTGTGAGAGTCGGAAAGCAGCTGAAGATTGCCGGCGCGAGCTTAATCTTGCTCGGGTTAAACTTGAAACCCTAGAGCTCGATGATCGCGCCTGGCTTCAGCATAACGCCGACCTGAAAAACCTCGCGGTGCAGACTATGGATAGGTGGACCAAACCGGACACCGGTTCGGGGTCAGTTCGGACGGCCTTGCAACGGCTTCCTGGGCTGATCAGCTCATTTGCTTCATCTGGAACACCGCCACAGTCTCCAGAGTCTGCCCCGCCTTCGCCCGCGTCCTCCGTCGCTTCCTTGCCTGTTCGTAGTGCTGATCAGCCCGTGATCAGCACTTCAAAAGCTCCTGCGTCATTTCAATCTCGTTCACCGGCGACTCCAAGATCAGCGCCTTCGGCCTCGAGTTCTGGGAAGCGTAAGCAGACCAGCTCGTCGAAGCAAAAGATGATTCCCGCCAAGCGATCACGTCTTGTGATCGACTCGGATGATGAATCGACTGATCTGGACGAGAGGACGTTGTCTGTTCTGTCCCGATCGCGCAGCACTGATCGCCGTACGCAAGCACCAAGTTATTCGGGCGTGAATTCGCTGGCCCAGGCCGTTACTTTGCTGGAGTCAGATGACGACGATGACGATGATCTCGAGGAGGAACAACCGGCTCAAGCTGATCCTGACACTCCTCCGACGGCCACTGGGGCAGCGATCGCCCCGCCACTCAATTTTACGGGCGTCTTCATCCCCGCGGGTCGATCGTCGATCGGAGAAAACGACTACAGCTACAATCCGAACCAACCGTTCATGGATCTGTATGTCGTCATGCAGGGCAAGCCGACTTCCGCTCACATGGCCACACGAAAACCTTGGAGTGCTGATCAGGTCTGGGATCTGACGCCTCGGGTTCTTGAAGTGCGGCAGAAATGCGTCCCTCGCTTGTGGTCCCGCCCGCCAGGCTGGATCTTTCCGATCAGATCGCCGGCACCCAAAGACAAGCAGTGGCAACCAAGGTTGCTGACCAGAGGTGCTATCGAACTTATGATCGATTCAGCACCCTGGGATGTCCTCCTGACACCCATGCCCGGGCTGACGTTTCCTGATCGCCCTTGGTTTGTCGAGCTGCAGGGACGCTTGGCTTTATATTACCAGGAGCACGTGCAAGCGATATGGGAGGCGACTCACCATTTCCCGATCACGACGGCGATGCGCAAGGACGCGTGGATCGAGCATTACCATCATGCTCGCAAGCGTCGACGCACCAAAGCCGGGGCTGCTTGGGCCACGATCTGCGATTATATCGTCGACGGAATCCTGCACGGCGAGTGTGATCTGGACGTTTTCCTGTTCCCTGGCGTCCTGCATTTACCTGTTCGTCGAGCGGGATCGCGAGGACTCAAGGCTGACGGCGGGGATTGGTATCCCGGTTATGGGCACATAACTCCGGTCGCCACACTGCGTGATTGCTTGCTCTGGACCGATCAGCAGGAACCTTGGCGAAACCAGTTCCGATCGAGTCCCATGGATCATCCAGGGTACACGGTTTCTCGCCTGCGCACTAAATATGGCCTGTGATCGTCGTGATAATCAACTTCTATTTCGTTTTCCATAATCACTTAATATATCACGACATTTCTTGATGATCTTCGCGTTCCACCTTTGTATATCTTGTTCATGTCTCATTATCGCTTCCATCTTGTATGTCGATCGCTCTCATGCGTACAGGTATAATTCTTGAGTAATATATATATGTATATGCATCCGTTTCTTCCAAACCAGTCCAAACGCCCTGATCTCCACTTGCCCGATCTTCATATTTGCTGATCAGTCACAATGTGTCCAGTTTCAGCTTCAACAAGTAAACAATGGTTACCCTCTTCGTGGGTTTGCATCACTTCAAATCGATTCCTTCTCACCCGATCACGTTCGAATTCTCTCAATAACGCTCCACAGTTCAGATCACGCTCATCTATCCACTCGGGATCGTCATAACCCTTCCAACGAACCAAATATTCACGGTGGGTCCGGCCAAAACGGGTCTTCTTGCCTGATCGGGTATCCAAAACCTTCTCCACCTCGAATTCGTTCGGGTCCAACGTTCTTTCCCAACTATCTTCGGGTAAGAGAGCCTCGTCAAAATCAAACCTTGGCTGATCATCACATGACAGCCTAGTTTTAGGCCGATCAGGGTATTCTCGGACCAGTTTCAACTTCGACAAGTGAACAATCGGGAATATTCCATAATCAGTACCCGCGGTGATCAGCCGAGCGGCATGATCACCGATTAGTTTGGCTACACGGAACGGTCCATGCCACAGATGCGCTAACTTCTTGGCTATCCTTCTTTCACGCGATCCAAGTAAAGCCAAACTCTTGATCCTGCTCGATATTGTGCGAATTGGCCTGACCATTATTCCGATCAGCTCTTCCTTGGATAGCCCGTCGTAATCGCTCGTTGACTTGTTCCCGCGCATGTTGGTAGTGACGTTGGAGTCCCATACGCCATCGACGAGCTTCGCGATCTCGACCTCGTGTGCAACCAACAGGGACCACCGACTCGATGGTAGATCGGGGTCCCAACCATATGCCAGATAGAATGGGGTATCTCCCCTGATCCGATCAAAAGAGGAATTTAACGCAAACACCAGTCTCTCCGCATATTCATCCCAATCTTGTTGCGCGGAGTCTGCGACATACATCTTGATAGCCCTGGTCAACGTTTGTACCATCCGTTCGGCTTTACCATTCGCCTGTGGACGGTACGCCATGGTCGCGCTCTGTTTCTGGCCAAGCATCTGATTAAAAGATCGGAACACTTCGGCCATAAAACCTGGTTCACGATCATGCCTGATCACTTCACTGGCTCCAAACCGTCGAAAAACACATTCTTCATAACTGCAAGCGACTTGTTGAGCTGTTCGTGTAGATCCCGCTTTCGCGATCACCAATCCCGTGAACAGATCAGTCCAGATCAGCAACTCGGTATTGCCTTTGAACGATTTTGGGAGGGACGGTATGTGATCCATCGCGATCACTTGGAAAGGGTAGGTCGCCTGGATATTTCCAGGTGATCTCCCCCGGATATTTGGCATCCCTTTTCCAGTTTCGCAATCCGTACATGTTCCAACAAACTTTTGTATACTTCGATATAATCCTCTCCAATGGAAATGTTTACGGATCCTGTGGTACGTTCGTCCTACGCCCTGGTGGCCACCCTCCAAACTAACATGATAATGGTGTAAGATATCAGCTTGTAAAGTCTCCGGGATCACGAGTCTGGCCGATCGGTCCAAATCCGCATCGGCCTGATCAGCTTGGACATAGTAAAACAATAGATCATTTTCGTCGATCTCGTAGTTAGACGCGATCTTGGCACAATCTTTTGCCTCACTCTGGCTCAGCTTCTCCAGATCACCCTTTAGAAACGCCTTCAAGTCACCGATCCATTTTTCCTCGTCTTGAGCCTTGAGAATTCTTTCGATCCGCATCTCTTGTACTATTTCCTCTGTCAGGCTTTCGCGAGAGGGTGATCTGTTGGGTGGTGATCTGGTTCGTGATCTCGTCGTAATCAAGATCTGGGCTGCTTCCTTTTCATTTTCCACACGGATCAGCTCAGGCAGCCTATTGATCTCCACCAGTTCTTCCAACAGCGCTTGATCAGTGACTATCGATCCGGCCTGATCACGCATAGCCATAGTTGCTAAGTGATCTGCACTCCGATTCCAATCACGTTTCACATGCAAAAGATCATGTCTTGGCCATCCACGTAAAGCTTTCATAACGCGATCATTCAGTAGTTTCAGCCGCGGCGCTTTACAGTCGATCTCTCCAGTGATCTGCCGAATCACCAGGTTTGAATCTCCGCATATAATTACTCTTCCGATCTTTTGCTCTTGCAAGAGATCCAAACCTAGCAGCAGACCACGATATTCAGCCTCATTGACCGTGATACCTGGAGTATAATCTGAACCGGCCGATATAACAGTCCACTCTGGCAGTTTCCATAACAGCGCGCTATACGCCCCTACACCTTTCTTCACACTCGCTGATCCGTCGAAGCTTACAACGATCAGATCTTCTTCTGAGCCGACGATCGGTGGGGGTATAGTGATCGATTCACGTGGTTGCTTCCGAGGAGCGACCTCGATCAGGGCTTCATCGACTTCTGATCGGGGCGTGATGCTGGCTGCCAGCGTCCCAAGAATTTCTTCTTCGCCCTTGGTGCACTTAATGATCTCCAAAGTCCACTGAGATAACACCGCTGCCCATCGCCCCAGTCTTCCGTCTAAACCACTCGCGGATAGTAACCATGCCAGACTAGATCGCTTGGACAATACCTTAATTGATCTAGTTACCAGCATAGAATAGCAAACATCCAACACACGTAATAACGCTAGCACTTCCTTATCCACAATGCCATAGTTAACTTCATTCGGTTTTAATGTTCGGCTTGTGAACGTCACCGGGCAATAAACTCCATCGTGATCTTGGACCAGTGCGGCCGATATTGCCCATTTACTGGCATATAAGATCACCACGGGAATCTTCTCCGGATCGAAGTGTTTCAGTATCGGCGTCGAGATCATCTTCGCCTTTAACATACTGAAGGCTACCATAGCTCGATTCATGTGGTCTTCTGACCCTGGCATAGTTCGATCAGTTGGTGATCCAGTCTCTAGATTTGTTTCGATAGCTTCAACCTCGTGATCAGTCTCAATTGGTGATCCTCCCATCCGATCACGTTCTCTTAGGCCATGATAATCAACTTCCTTCAATTCATAAAGTATAGCGGCGTAGATCGAGAAGTCCTCGATAAATCTGCTATAATAATTCAGTGATCCGAGGAAGGATTGCATGGCCTTCAACGATCGGGGAAAAGGTAAGTTGCTGAGAGCGGCTAGATCTTTCGGATTTGCTTCCAAACCTTGGATCGATACGTTATGGCCGAGGTAAGCGACCTTGGGTTGACCCCAGAAACTCTTGACCACACTGATCGACAAATTCCAGCGCTCGCAGGTGTCTAGGAGTCGTTCGACCTTATCGCACAGCATATCCCAGGATGTGGCCGTGACCAAGATGTCATCTATATATGATCGCCTTCCCAATACCGATCGGCTCTGATCTTGGTCTGGCTCACCTTCCGTAAACACATCATGTAGATCAGTGGCTTCCCGATCAGCACTGATCTGGAAATACCCATAGAGAGCATTGTCGATCAGCCTCTGGTAGATCTGTGGGGCATTCTTTAATCCAAACGGCATCCGATTCCATTCAAAAAGTCCAAAAGGTGTAACGAAAGCCGAGATCTCTCGAGCGCGATCAGTCATCGAAACCACCCAGAAACCACTAGCCATATCCAGCGAACAAAACCATAAAACTTTATCCAGATCTTCTAATAAATCATTGATCAGGGGCATCGGGTAGACCATCAACTTCGTGAGGCGATTCACCATTCTGTAGTCGATACACAATCGAATATCAACCCCATTCTTCTTAATCACAATCACAATCGGTGATGCCCACTGCGATGTTGATGGTCGGATGATCTTCGTACTCAGCAAACCCTTGATCAAATCGGATAACTTTTCCCGGTATTGAGGTGCAACTTTACGACAACGCTGAGCGATCGGTCTTGCATTTCCCACGTCTATATCACAGACAGCTCCGAACGCGGCTGGGGGTAGGACGTTACCTTTCCCCATCAGTAAGTGACGCCTCTTCCAGATGATCTTCTTTAGCTGATCGATCTGCTCGGGCGTATTCACCTCGGGATCACCAACCTGTAAATCTTCCATGGTGACTTCTGGCATATTTGGCGATACTTCCGGTAACACAGCCATCTGCTTCTCGATACCTTCAATATACTGATCGCCACCTTCGTGTATACACACTTGCTCGTCCACCTGATCTACCTTTTTCTGATCGGCTTCATCTTGAATCGCCCCTTGTACATCACTCGACTGATGGTTTACTTCGGATTCACCCTCCTCTGTAATGAATTCAGCTGGTTCATCCTCCTTTTCTTCCTCATGATCGTGCTTGAACTCTTCACCGTCCTTTCCGCTAGCTGGGTCCGTTGTTTTCGGTGAGCCGGGCCTAATTATACTCAATATCTGTGGACCTTCTTTGACCCGGCCTTCCCCTGTCGCTTCGATCGATGGCCTCCTGATCAGCAGCTTGGTCGGCGTAGAATACTCCGGCTTCTCAACCATAGGTGAAGTATCTTCATCCACTAAGTCTTCGTCACTGATCACGTCCGTGGTGGCTTGATAAGCCAGATTCTGCCATTCAATGTATCTTCGTGATCCCACTGAAACATATCCGATCTGTCGGGGTACTTTCCCTTCAGGTAACCACATCCCTAAAATCATGTCTTCGTGGATGATCAGCGGCTGATCGGATATATTTGTGACCCTGATGTAGCTTGATCGGCCGATACCTTTAACGAACGTTGGTACCCAACGTTCGCCACGGGTCAGCCACAATTTCTGTTGCCGATCACTCGACCGAATCATGACATCGACTGATCGGGACACCCCGATGTTCTCGTACTGACCCATCTTTAACATCCGTACATGAGTACCATATAAAGGTCGTCGGCCAGATAACTGAATCTGCACTTCGTCCGGCAGAGTCAGGGTTCCATGAGATAGGTCAAGTCGTATACCGGCTGGTACCATAAAATCCATCCCCAATATCGCGTCCTGACCGGCTAGCCGGCCAACCCAAGCATTAAAATAGTAGACTAGGGATCCTGCCAGGGTGATCTTAACACGTGATCGTCCTTCCGTCATATATGAACTCTCGCCAATCCCAACACATTCTTGCCTCTGGGTACTGTCTATACGACATCCCACCTTACGAGCAAAGGCGAAGTCGATGATCGAGACTTCCGCCCCAGAGTCAAATAAAATAGTGGCTTTCTCATTGTTGACCTTTCCATTAGCTTTAGCCTGTTTAAACCCCTTGTCGGGAGAGTGATATTTCCAGTAACCACGGGATTCACCGGGCAGTAGAACCAACTCCATGATCACGTCCGATCGGGAATATTCATCCACTCTGAGACTGTAGATCGGACACCGATCGATGCAATTTGAATTAGAACATGTATTGTCGGTTATCTTCTTTTCCTCAAACTTATCTCCGCTACCGACATATGCATAAATGCAGAACATAGATCGCTAGGCTCGAACCAGATTCCAACCTGGCGAGCGATCTAGTTTAACATCTTCTCAACATCTGGTGGGAGCATACCAGCATGTTTAGTCGGCACATACCACTTGCGCATCAAATTAAAGAATTCTTCGATAGGGCAGGCGCCGGCGTCATGAAGCTTCCCACAGGTCTTGCATACGAAAAAGCAATGATCAAAAGGGTGACCTTTACGATCACTTTTTCCACACGTAATCCTTTTCCAACAATCACGATCTCCATGTTTGGTCGACCCACAATGCACACATTTCTTACGAGATCGGTCCTGATCAGGTTGAATACCACCAGGTTTCCGTCCGTCCATGCCATTAGTCGATGATCTCGGGCGATACACTGGCTCCGTCGTAAAGACATGACGGTACTGTTCTTCGTCTGAGCTCAGACTCGACTGGCCACTTTCTTCTTCAGAACCCGAACTGTCTGATTCCTTCGCGATCATTCGAATCGCTCTGGCTGGTCGGGCTGCCGGTATCTTGCCCTGATCAGGGTGTGGCTTGGACCGGTACCGGTTCGATCCTACCTCGACCTTGAGCTGTCGACTCTTGGCCCGTTGCAACGTCCTTAGAGACAGTTCCAGTTGTTCTGAGTCCTTTATACGGAGCAGGGTTAGCTGATCAGCTAGATCGCGATTATCCAGAGTCCCAATGAAGTGTTCGACATGTTCACGGGCTATGTCCGGGTGTCGAGGGTCCTTGATCGGCATTTTCGCGCGTAGACCAGCAACATTCAACCGATGTAAGTACTCGATCGGCGTCTCGTCGGATCTTTTCTTCATGTGGTAGTACTGTCTAGCGAC
>MIQA02007375.1:0-23547 GCA_001887855.2 Sclerospora graminicola | reverse complement strand
CTCACGCTCACGTTCACTGGCTGTTGTCATGACAGCTAGTGGCTCTTAAACCTTCGAACTGCTAGTTAACTAGCGGGACGTGTCAAAAGTGGTCGTTAGGACGGACCACAAAGTGCTACCAGGTGTAACAGGGCTGCTGTCACGCGGCTTACACTGTAAGTTGCGATGAGGAAGCGTGCAAATTTGTGTAGGACCAAATGTAATTTGGTCCTCCTTAGTTTACTTTAAATAAACCTAGGTAGATAAGTAATTAATGTATTAACTAATTATCGATTAAGTATATATATATTAATATATATACACTTAAGACGTGAGTGCTAGAAGGTAAGTTTAAGAGTGAATATATTTATGAGTGGTTAAGAGCTAACTAGTATAATTAGACCTAGACTAATCATAGTAACATGTAGTATAAACTGATCTAATGATATTTTTATCATTAGATGACTTGTCAGATTCAATTATATCAGAATCTGTTCTCAAAGGTGGATTATGACAACTTATAATCCAATATTCACAATTTCATGTATTACGACTGAAATTGAACTGTGATATTTCTATTCAAATATCACTTATGTAATGGTACCCCATTACAGATGGAGTGACGTCATTGCACCACCACGCGGAGTAAATACTACCGCCTTTCCGCCACTGTGCGTCCTGTCGACGATATTGTGGTTCTGTGTTTTTCTGAGCGCTGCATCCTCTTTCGCAACGCAAGCACCTTCTATTGTTGCGGTGAGCCCGAGAAAGCTGCCACCCAACCTGCTCTAACTGCAATTATTCGCTTCAGGTTTTTATCTTTCTGCGTCGGCTTCAGGCCATCCTTGTTCACCCCTTGCTCTAAAATCTCTTCAGCCGCCTCCTTGTTGCCTACGAGAGCCCAAGAATCAACCAAACAATTTCCCATGCCCTTTCTCGCCGTGACCTGTAATACTCCACGCAATTGGGGAGCAAGTTAAAGCTAATGCACACGAGAAGAAACAAGACGACATGGTTCAAGTTCCAGCACACTTTTTTTAGACACCAAGTAGTACCGTATCTCACCCCCACCCCCATAAATGGCGTTTCTATACGCGGTTCTTGGCTCGTGAGTGCGCCACATAAGGAGGTGTGACTGTAACGAAAATGCTCAACAGTGGCTCGCCCAGCAGCAATAGCAAAAGGTAGCAAGGTATATGCGCACCTTAGTGAAGAAACTAGCAGGTCATTTGGTGCATCCTAACTGTTGCTGCGGTTATTTGATTGAAGCAGGTGACACTAATATGATGATGTTTTGTCCTCTAATCTAGTTAAGCGATTGCTCATCCTTCATGGACTTTAGTTTCACTAAGCAGCACCTTTCCGCAAGCTGAGATCTAGACCTGAAGGCACTGGAGATTTCCCGCTTCCCTTTCGGGACCTGGAGATCGCACATCAATGTTGATGTCATATTCGCATCCAATGGTTTGGTAGACATGGTACTCACTCCCAGCAATGTACACCTTTGTGAAGGTGTCAACGGGAAATACCTTAAGGCATTTTCGAACAAGGTGTTGCTCTTTGGGCTGCGTGCTGTGCCGGAGGCTACGTGGGATCACTTTAAAGGAGGTGAGAAGTATTTGGGCGATGACAATATTTATGAGAAAAGAGCAAAGGTTTGTCGTGCTATAATTAATGACGTCTCGGATATATCTCATCCTCCTAACGCTACTCTTGTTGTTGGCTGGACTTTACCACCAGACGATCCCATACACGATCACTACCCAGGAAATGCATTAAAAAATGCTCGAGCCGATATAAAGGCACAGCAGCGTATCTATCGCTACATCGAAGACCTCGTAGCGAAAGACAACGTTCGAAAAAGAAGTGTGTGCACCATTTGCGTCGTATCGGTTGAGCGATCAGCTGCAAAGATATTCACTGTTCATTGCTGGTGCACCCGCTTGAAAGTGGGAGTCTGCAAAAGGGCCACAAAAATCCATCCACGGTCGACATCTTCGACAACCCTGGACCACTTCCTAAGCGGCAATACTATACTAAACGTCGATGTATGCAATGCATCGGCGTGCGAGATCGCTTTCTCTATGTAATTGTTAAGGACGCATTTGTCTTTTAAGTGAAATGCAGTTTACGTTTGCAGCGTTAGAATGGACAGAAGAATGGAAAAAGCTCGTGTTATTATATTATTAATGCATCCCTCGCTCCCTCGTATCCGATATACTAAATTATGGCTCACTCTCCTTACTCAATTGCATATAGAGTCCACACACCGAGGAAAAAGAGCACGAAGGCTCCGTAAATGTGCAACTTCTCGGCCGGCGGCGCAAGGTCATGTAGTCTTTTTAAAATATGCTTGAGTTTATTGAAGATACACTGAAGCTCTCGCAGTTGAAGGTCGCTGAACACGGATTCACTTGATAAAAAAAAACCACCTTTCGCTCTTTTATCGTGATATCATGAGCTTCGTTTGTTTTCTTGCTGCGTCTAAGGTTCTTAGTGGACATGCACATGTACTACAGCGATCAGTTAAGTTGAACTTAGGGTCCGTCTGGTTGGCCACAAAGCCGCTGAATTTCACTGGATTTGCAAAAAGTACACTGTTTCGGAGCAAACACTGTTTCAGCCAAGTTGGGTGTGCTGTCTGGTTCGCCAACCATCTGTTTTTCAAACGCTGTTTTGACCTCCATTCGCTGTTTCCGAGATACGAGGTCGGAGTCGTATTTCGAAACAGTGGATGTATTTTTACGGTACGCTGTAGTCGATAGCGAATAGGAAACTGGTGTATTTTGAAGTTAAGAGTTAAAAACATATGCTAAATCTTCCTTATTCGTGACAGAGTACTTGAATATAATTAGTGCTTCTGCAAGGTACCTTCTATCGGCGGCATGATCGTCGTCTTTGACACGAGTACCGCGCCGACCACGGTGTCATCATCGTCTTGTTTTCTTGAGGCCCATACGTTTATGATTGGTTTTGAAATTGTGCCTTTTTTGCGCCAACAGCTGAGTTGGATCGTTTTAGGATGTGATTTACCGGTATGTACAGGTACATGACTTATAAAATATTAATACAGTAGAGCCCTTTTCTAATTCTGCATAAGTGGTGCGCAAGTCGCAATGTTATGTCTGATAGAATGCACTAAAAAAGTATAGGAAAGGCACCAGAGGTAGATAGATAACAAATGAATTAAAAATGCAACGGACTGCTCAATAGCTTGGCTTACCATTACTGACTTCAACTGTACCGATCTTGTATTGTCGTAAACGTGAAACTGCCAAATAAAAATAATGGATAGGTTACCAGACAGCCACGATAATTTTAAACAGTGTTTGATCGTGAACGCTGTTTTGATCAAATCCAGTGGATTGGTAGAAAACAGCGTATGCAAACAGAAAAATCCAGGATTTTACCAGACGGACCCTTAAGTTCCGTACTTCACAAAATAAACACCTGGCCGTCTTTTAAAAGGTAATTTAGTTAATATTAAAGGTGGTCAAAAATGAACCCAAATTGTGATTATTTTTTGTTAAGTTTGAAGGGAACCTTTTCAAAATCGTAAAAAGGGAATAACAACGCAGAAAAGAGCATTAACGTATGTATCAAACATTACTTGGGACTGGCTGAACCGCCTACTTTCTGGCCTTAATTCGATCTTCAAGTACCAATAGGCTAGCATTTTGTACATTAGGCTGTTCACCCAGTCCCCAGATTTATTCCCTTTCTATTTAAGTACGGTATATCTCCATGTATTCCCATGTTCTAAACTATCCATTTTCGCCGCAGCCTCAACTAAACCGCCTACTTACTGGTCTTAAGCCGAGCTTCAAATACCAATAGGCTAGCATTATGTATATGAGGCTGTTCACCCAGTCCCCAAATTTATTCTCTTTCTATTTAAGTACGGTATATCTTCAAGTATTCCTATCTTCTAAATTATCCATTGCCAGTCGCAGCTTCAACATTGGTTATACAATCGATGTCTTTTTCGTCGTATTATGGACTTTATAGACGGGGCTCCAGGCTCTGTTGTATCTATAATATTGAGTTTCAGCGACACTTCTTCGAGGATCTTACAGTGGCGCTTTACCACGAATCACAATAGAACGTGGTGACTTAGACACACTTTGCTATATGAAGCATCTGTCGGTATCAAAAACGTTTCAGTTGTTTCCGTAATGAGCATTCGACAGAGTGATACGATAAGCAGTTCAATTTGGACGCTTAAAAATTTTAAAGTACATGTAGTCAGTGTAACGGGACAACACGAGCAGGACGGAAATTTCCGCACTGGGAAATACGTTAATGGGGTGGGCAAAACGATACATTAATATCTGATTGGCAATTATCGAGTGGGTGGCTGTGGATTACATGAGATTATCATTGTAACTGTCAAGGCGGAAAATTTAAGTCGCGCGATTATCCGCGTATGACGTTTTCTAAAAGCCAGAAACTTGGCAACAAGTGGTTTTGAAGATCCGAAACCCAATTCTGTTGCAAAAATTGAAAATATCCAAATGACCGCTACTTGCAGCTGCAGCAGCCACTGCGCAGTTGAACATGCTGTCATTCCTGTTTCATGAAGCAAGCGTACAATTTTCATACATCCGTTTTGACAGGCAGTCTTACATGGAACCCATTGACAGCCCAAACGACGATCGGTTTCAATGCGTATCGCTACTTTACAACTGCTGATTGGCTGTCTAGCTAAATATTCTAGCCCAAACTTCCACAAATACATGCATACTTAGCATAGGGTACCCAGATAGCAAGATTCGCAACGCTATCGCTGCAAAGTATTTTAGTAACGAACATACAGAGCATTCAGAGCTACCAAAATTTGTGTCTTACCCAGTATTATCACCATTAGCGTAACTTGCCCCTTTCCTGGATTCTATCCATCTCTGATTGGATGGATTGGCCAGCAAAATCTCTTCATGGTGGCAAAATAGAGTGCGGACTCCACGGTGATCTTATTTTTTTGGTACAAACCATTTGGTGATTTTATTGTTAATGAAAAATCACCTTAATGTTGAGAAAACCCTGAAATTGTGATTATTTTCAGTGGTGTTTTTTTGTGAGGTACGGGGTACCGATTTAGGTACGATTTATTGAATTGCCTATTTTCCCACTTTGATTTAAAATTCGAAATCGTTTAAAGCTTAGATTCCCACTTTGAACCAATCTAGATCCCAGTTTGACCTCAAAATGGTATAGCCACATTTTTTTTATAAAAATGAGCACTTACCAGTCATTTTCATCAGTACTAGTAGCTGAATGTGGGGGAAAATGAATTTTCCTTTCCAACAATAGTGACGATGACTTGTTTGTAACATGGCTACATCCCTGAAGTAACGGTATTAAAATTGGCCAATCCATGATCATTGCGAGCGCAATGGGATCGGGGAGCGGCCATGCTGCCGTCTACGCGCCTCTGTCGCGCTCCTCGACGCAGATGCTGCTCGCCAAGCATCACAACGAATACACACAGCTTTTGCGTGTGTTCTTGGCATGGAAACGACGTGCGCACGTGCAGGGTGTGTGGAGAAAAGTACGACGATGCAAATGTTACGTTCGAGACAGCGGTAAATGTATCTAACAATCTTATAACAACGTAGCAAATCGCTGCTGCTTGCCGTGTTGGAGCTATTTTCTACCAACGACATTTCTGGAAACAATGGCGAGCTTATGTCCTTGAGAGGCGCCGACGACGACAAGAACAAGCGACAATCAAAACGACGGAAGACATGGGAACCAAATTGGTCCCAGATACTACTGATGTTGATGCTTCTGATGAAGGTAGCCGATACAAGATAAAGGCTGTCATTCTGCTGCGAAAACGACACTACTTTGAGGTGCGTTTTGGCTTGATGTAGTCGTTTTGGTCATTAAAAAAGGCACAATATTGGAGTGTTACTTCTCTGTATAGATGTGGAGACGTTTTCAGAAGAAAGAGATGCTAGACGTGAAAGATTCTGTCAATGGCGTCGTTCGAATTCGGTCGTTGTATGCTATTCGACGGTGGCGTGACTTTGTGCGACGGAGAAAAGAGCACAGTCTGCATCAACAGCGCGCCTTCTTCTTTTGTTACTTTTGGCTTCTTAAACGCTCGTTGAATCAACTTGACCGCCATGTTTTGATCAGGAAACAAGAACGTTCGATTGTCCATCATCTTGGCAAGGCAAATCGACAGCGTTTGCTTCGAAACACGATGCAGAAGTGGCGACAGAAGCAACTGATACACCAAGCATTGACGCTCTGGAAGAGCTTTGTCCAACAGCGACGGGATCAAAAAGTACTTTATGGACCAATTGCCGAAGCCGTGACGCGTACGACTCACACGCGTCTGCTTGAACTCGCTTTTAACGTGTGGGAGAAGGAGCATACGCGAAATCAAGCACAAGAAATGCTTGCTTCTGTCATCAATCGGTACCTCAACCGACGAGTTTATTCCTTGGCGTGGCGTCGATGGAAGACCACAACAATGCAACGTGTTCATCTCGACAGGTTTCAGCGAGACTGGAAGGAACGCAAACTGCGACGGGTATGGGAAGCGTGGAGCACTTGGACACAAAAGAAGGAGGCACAAAATACACGGTGGCGACGAGCCGTGCGTGTTTCGTATTTCTCATTGCTGCAGAAAGCTTTCACTGGGTTTCAGGCCTGGTATACACAGCACCAAATCATTTCAAACCGAGTGGACACGATGCTGAATGCAGCCGATACAAGAACGAAAGCTGCTGTTTTTTCCCACTGGGATCATTTCACGTGGTGGAATAAACGACAAGCTTTAACACGCGAGCGTGCCTTGCTCTTCTTTCAAGCACGACTTGTAAAACGAGTCTGGATGGAAGGCTTTCAAGGCTTTGGCTTGAAACAAAGGGCGAAACGAAAGCTCTTGGTCGATGCCAGGCAGCACCATGTCACCCAACTAAAGAAGGCTAGCTTTGGTAGGTGGAAAGAGGCGTGGCAAGTGACACGCGATCGTATTCACGCGCTAAATAAGCTGGTAACAGAGTTTCAGAGGAAGCAAAAGTGGACGATCCAGAAGGAAAGATGGGCTCGATGGACCGAGTTTGCGCGTGCCAAAGCTGCCACGCGTGTGGTAAAGACGCTAGTCCAAGGTCAATACGAACATCACATCCAGCAGCAATGTTTCATCCAATGGATCAAGTATCTTTCGTATCGGCGATGGCAACAACTTATGTCCAACCAGGCAAATGGACATTATCAGAGCGTGATGTTGCGTAAATGCTTTGATCGATGGCAAGAGAACAAAAGGCTGCGGGAGCGTCATCGTGAAAAAACACGGGCTGCCCTCGTGCATTGGAAATTGAGCCTACAGAACAAGGTGTTGAAGCGCTGGGTCGAGTATTTCCATACGAGACGAAAGAAACAGCATCGTATCCACGAAGCCCTTGAATTTCGTCACAAGCACGTTTTACGAGACGGTTTACGCTATTGGATGATCGCTGCCTTGCATTTAGAGGAACAGCGAGAACATCAGGTCGTGCGTACTCAGTTGAGTCATATGGCGCACATTTGGCGTAAAGTTGCGGCAATCGCTCGACATTGGCGATACCTGGCCCGTCGGCATCGAGGGCGCAGAGAAAAAGGTCTTTGTTGCGATCATGGAAGAAACGGAAGACTTTGGGTTCAAGAACAAGTCAATTGGCACGAGATTCGAAATGCGCAGTCCAGGAAGACTATCAGTCCTCAGTCAAAAGACGACAAGACGTCGAGATCGACACCTGTGCTTTCAGAAACGAGATCTCCGCTTTCTGAGTTTGTGTTGCTGCCACGGACTCGACCTCAGCCTCGAAAACCGATGGAAATTCTGCTGGTTCAAGGCGGAAAGGAGGAAAAAACGAGGACTCGACGTCATGAGACTCAAAGACTGTGCGAAGCTGCTCAATGCGGCTTTGATTTGCCAGTCAAAAAACCATTCGAACCTGCTCCATGCTCGCCAGTGAAACACGATGATAAACCAGCGATTTCCCCTTCGATTGATGCTGCTACCAAGCGTGGATCTTTCACCCCAGCTGGACGTCAGAACGATCACGATCTGGCCTTTCCAGAATCAATAGCAAAGCAATTGGATGCGTTGGAACGACAGGTAGTAGCGCTTAGCAAGCGGAAAAAGGAGTGGCAACAGTCTGAGCGACAGTTGGAGGCATTGTATGAACAAGCCAAGAGGAATCGACATGGGACCGCAAAGTATCAAGTCATGAAGGAACAACACACGGCGAGAACGAAGCAATGGCTGCGTACGAAAGAACACCTTCGTTTCTTGGCTCTGGAGATTCAAAGCTTGCGTGGCGCGCTCCAAAGCTCATGAGAAACGTGTCATGGACGCAACAAGGTCTCGTAATTGTGTACAAGTGTATGACACTGTTGAAACGCCGTGTGAAAGTCGTCGTCCTCCATGCCATGCTGTTTGTACCAGTGGACGTAGGCCCGTGCGTGAAATTGACGTTGCGCGCGCTCGAGAAAGTGGGAAGTACTCGTTAAAAAGTGACCATTATTGACACAGATGGTCGCTGAAAGCGGTGCTTGAAGGGATGGAAATGGCTTGTGCTTTGACCACGTAAGAGTCGGTTGTACCATTGGCAAAACCCAAGGCACAAATGGGAATTTCGTTTCGACCAGTGTGTGCATTCGATGGGAAAAGCCCGTTGTATCATTCAAGTCGCAACTGACTCCTCGAAGGATCGTGCTCGAAGCTATGGACGCGTGCAGGCTACGTGGAAACGACGCGATCGTTTGCTGGACGAGTTTCTCGAGCATGCTGCTAGATGTCGATTGGCTCTCGTTTGGTGCCACTTTGAAGGCATGAAACAAGGTCGTTGACGCGTTTGAGCGCCCTTTGGATCGAACGTGAGGAGTTTTCCATACGCCTGAACGAATGTCAAGGATCTTGGCGGCAGGAAGAGGGCACAGATCATGGACAAACTTGCCATAATCGAACGACCGCGGCAGGCTCGTGGCGTGGGTTGCCATTGGAAACAAGAGTCCTGCCAACTCGGCCGCGGCTAAACTGTTGATTTCAGCAAATGACACACGTTCAGATGTTGCGTCTGTCCCCGTGCTCTTCTTCTTGTGCTCGATCGTTTTCCAATACGTTGCTGTTCGCAAGAGCTCGTCATTGTCCTTGTAGATGACAGCATCGGCCACTTGTTGCAGACATTGGAGTGTCAAGACGGCATTGTAATGCTGGAGAGGCGAGTCGCCACGTGTCCAAGAAGGTGCCACAGAGGCCGTCAAGAGATAAGCTTTTGGATACAAATCCCGCCACCGTTCCAAGATTTGACAGCTCAGTCCCGATCCAGTTCCTCCGCCAAGAGAATGCATCACCATACTCCCTTGATAACAGTCTATCGTTTCAATTTCTCGACGTACCGACTCCAGAACGAGCTCCACCAATTCTTTTGGCGTTTCTTGACCAAACGTGGCCGCTGGAGCTTGCGATTGTCGGGGTCCGAAATAGCCCATGGCCCAATTGTTGCCTCGTCCAGCCTGCTCCACGTGCGTGTGAGCTGGCTGGAACGAGATTGGACGTTTCCCGCCAGCCTTACAAATGGATTGAATTACTTTTGGCTCCGTGTCGACAAGAATACAGCGAGCAGCTTGAGTTGATGGATGAAAGAGGTGGGGGGACAAGGATGCAAGTTCCGTGGAGGTATCATGTACAGCGACTCGTGAGGGCCCTGACCCGTAGCAAAGCGGTTGGGAGATATGACCATCAGTCTGGTGATGATTTTGTTTATCGTAATTCTCGCTTGAAGCTGCAGCCAAGCGCCAGAATGCAGCGCCCAATTGGTTTCCACATTGCCCCACATGGAGGTATACACTCATTTTGATGCAAGTCCAGGTGTAGAATACTTCCTCTGTCCAGATATATAAGGCCTAAGATCCATGGAAGGATTGTCGGAGGCTAGCTGATTGGACGTTTTGAATTGTTAACCCATGCTGATTGGAGAGTTTTTGTTTTATTCAGCGGTTTTCGAGATATGGCCTTTAAAGTCGGACACTCCATGAGGATCGGAAACACCGCAAGCACTGCAAAAACTTGGTAGCGGCCTAGATCAAGAAGGTACTCCCTATATGTTCTAGGAATGCGTAATATTTCTGCTGTCTAACAGTGTGACCAAGGTTCTTACTCTAAAATTTGACTTTTTCAGCGCTAGATACGTCGTTTTTTGGCATGAGCCCGCGCCAAACTGAAGGTAGGCACAATTAACGATGGCGCGAGCGGTCTACGTGGTCGCAGTGACCAAAAATTACGCGTTGATGCCAAATTCGTCGCACCGCTCGCGCAAATCATTGCACTTATTTCGTCGGAACCCTTGCAAAAATATGGATATGACCATAAGAAAATACTGTTAAACACATATTCATTTGCATATCCTCCGCATTCATGAACCTATCAAGTTTGCATCCCGTCAACACGTTGAAGGCAACAGCGTCAAGCGATTCCTCCATGAGGAAAATGTCTCGATGTCAGCGGTTTCGGATGCGGTCGGCGCTGACTCCAGCGGCGCAATTCTTGTGAGTCTTTTAGACCGTTTTGGAGTTTAGTTTGCTTTTCAATAGGGCAAGCCTGGCGAGAAGCTTGCCCACAATACCATCATACAGTATTTCTGACAGGCTAAGCTTGGCTGCTGGACTGTTTCCCGCAGAGTAGTGTTCATGTGGAGGCTGCGCTCTTGAAAAAAGGAAGCATGCTTGACAAGTACTGCAAGACACGTCCAGCGGTTACGGTTGTAAAGCAAGCAAATGAATGTACAAAGAAACCATTTACTCATGAGTTATATATATGCGCACGCTACAAGTGCAACTGATTATCAAGATACTGCCTTACTCTCGTTACTCTGGTATCTCTTTGGTCGAGCGTCGGACCTGAATCATAGTGTGCTTCACGCTTAAATGTTCAATCTCCTTGCAGTAGCGACGTGGCTGTGTACATGGTGGTCGTCTTCCTTGTAGCTGAAGCAGCGGCTATGGCGTTTACTTTAAACTGTCATCGGCGGCACTTCACCTGATTAAATTGCTTTGGAGCGTGCCATCCACGCTTGTAGCTTGTATTCAAGTCGAAATTCTTTCTTTTTCCCTTTAATTGTAAATTAAGCGACGACGCTCTTATTCGTCGACATCGGATAGACTGGCAATCTCAATGATATTATGCTGCTCAACAGCTGAGTCAACATCAACTGACAGCTCGTCTAGTGACAACAAAAATAGATCTGCCGTACCATAGCACAAACTCCCACGATTCCATATCAATCTAAGGTTGTGAACTTGATGGAACTTGATACGCGCGACGCCGTTCGATGAGACATGTCAAGAATCGCGACTACATTTACGTCGAAGTGACCAGCACAAAGATCCGTTCAAACAATCTTCGCTAGATTACCGTCTTTTGCATTCCGTCGATTATCATCAACTCATGCCTTGGATGGGCGTGCTCGCGCCAAGTTGTTGGCATGCTGTTTCTTTGTTAAGAGAATGAGTCACCGGTCTCAGACTACATGTTGGGAATGATGAATTCCATTTCTTATGATGTTCGTCGATTGATTATACCTCGTTTAATTAAAATACTGAGACCAAGACAAAATTTTTGCTGTCGGACAACTGCACTCTTTTTCAGTGGCACGAACCACACGACAAATCAGCTATAAAGATGCTACGAACGATTCACTTGTCGTTGTCGTTTATATTGATAATAAGAATTAGGATATGTGTCTCAAAGTTGTCGCTTGCTCCACACGGCAACTTTAAAAACGTTAACAGAGTTTACATTTACACCGGCTTTTTCAATGTTGATGACGGAGTGATTTTGCTGCTGACGGTTGAATACTCTTTGGCTTTTGTTACTACAGGTGTTTGCTTCAGCCAACAGCACGGGTCTTTGGGTGCTGTCATCATCCTCTGAAGACGAAGACGAAGACTTTCTCGACCACGAATTATCCGAATCGTCGTCCGATTCTGACTTGCCCCCCTCGCTACTCTCTTCTTCTGATTTATCACTGCTGTCTTCCAACTTCGACGACGCTGATGAAGACTTGAGTCCATTTATTGTACCTGATTGATGGTACAGGGGGTGCGAATATCCAAGGGGTATGTGCGAATATCCAAGGGGTGTGTGCGAATAACATCTCCTTCCTGAGGGCCCTTGATTATGAGTTGTGGGGTCTTTATCCGCTAAACAATTAACCTAATTAGGATATTTTGCCCTTTTCGTAGCAAACTTCCTAGCCTGCGTGACAGATGTGGGCTCGTCTTCCTAAAATAGACGAGCCCCACATCCAGTAATTAGCCCCCACGTTTGGAAAATTGGTTCCTTGTTTGGAATATTTACCAGAATAGCCCCCACTTATGGCAAAAGTCCGTAAAACTACCTATCTACCTAATTTAATGGAAAATAGGTATTCTGGCGAACCCATATTAGACAGACGTCCAAAATTGTATGGGGCAAAAAGCAAATTAGGTACTCTTGCAACATACAAATTTCAAGATAAACCAACCAAGTAAGTACTATGTTGGAGGACCGGCATGTTTTTTTCATCTTTTAATGGGCACTCAGTAGAGATGCCCATGCAGATATGCATGCTGAAGATCGTGTTGATGCTTGTGTTGTCAGTAATGTTCTCATTACCGGATTCTGATGCAAACGACGTGTTCAATGCAGCAGCACTTTATCCATCGGGAGGCAACGCATGCGTCAGATAGGTGCATCGACCAGCAAATGTTTTGCTACAATCGGGTTTAAAGATGCATCAGATTTTGTGGCAGTGATTCAAGATGACGGTGCATTGTGGTGGGGGATGTGAATAATATGGAGTGAAGATCAGTGAACTACATGAAAAATATATTAGAAAGAATAGAGGCGTTTTTCTAATGATACAACAATTTTAGCCTGCCGACTATGCAAACTTAATACTAAACGTGACACATAAAGCAGCAATCCCACAAGCACATTGACCCACTTGGGTTTGACAACTTTCACTTTTGTGTGCGTTTTTGGGTAAAAATAGTCCAAATTTTCCTGACAAAATAGGCATTCTGAAATATTTGGATTAGGCATTCTGTACTTTTTCTCGACACACTACCTACTTTTAAGAGGCCTTGTTGATATAGCGCCGCATATTAAATACGACCAGCATAGTATACCAGTAGGGTACCGGTTATGACGTCATCCTAATGACGTCATTAGATGACGTCAGAAGCTTCTTAAGTGTTCTTTGAGGTTCCATAAGAATGATTGGCTTAGAAGTAGCAATAGGTTTGCGAACTAAGGACCATTAAAACATATTTACTTTTCATTTTGCCGACTACTACAAAGGTCTCCTCCTCAACAGGTTAACAGCCGCAAGCTCCACCTACAACCGCTCTCGTTTCCTCCGCGCCTGCCGTCCCCGCAGCGCCGCCGTCCACGCCGCCGCCGCTCAAGAGCAGTGTTTAGGAGAGCCCATTCGTAAGTCCCAAACTTTTGTGAGGGCAGGGACTCCTATTCATTGGCTGTAAATCCTACCGGGCCAATAGTACTGCCGCCGTTATCGAGAACGTTGTCTTAATTGACGATAAATCGTCTCGTTTCGGTAATAAGTCAGTTTGGTTAACGGAAGGTCAGCACTTCGGTTCAAGACCCGCTGTTGCGCCAACGCCCCATGTCCTACACAATGGCCAGCAAGAAAGCTGAAGTCGTTTTGGGAAGCGACAACTACTTCCACTGGGAATTCTCGATGCGTATGACGCTAGCAAGAAAGGGTTTGCTGGCACACATTCAAGTAGTGACGAGTCGGAAATGACAGAGGCATGGGTACTTAACGACATGAAGGCTCTTGGGATTATTGCTCAAGGTGTTGCAATAGAGCATCACACAAAGATCAGAACAGCAACATCGGTCATCCAAGCCTGGAGCACACTGCGCGAGTTCTACAACCGGTCGACGATGCACAATCGTGTAGCAATGACTCGTCGACTGAACGAATTTAAGATGGAGAGTGGTGCGACGATGGCGAAGCATCTGGATAGCTTTGACGAGCTGATTGTGGGTTTGCAAACCCTCGGGGAACCGCTTGATGATGCTCGACAGCTCGTTATTCTCCTGAGGAGTTTGCCGGAAGAATACGAGCTAATCTCGTCAATTGTGGAAAACGTTAAAGACATCACTTTGCTGGAAGTGAAGGAGAAACTTCTTAAGGAGTACGAGCGACGTGAAAAGAAGGAGGCCACGGAGCGTGCGTTGAAGGCTACCTCGTACGGTGGCAGAATCAAGAACGGAAAAGTTGGAAAAGTCAGCAAATACAACGGTCGCAAGGGCAACGATGCGAAGAAGAGGAACGGTGGCTTCAGGGGAAAGTGTTTTAACTGCGATCAAATTGGACACATGAAGCAAGACTGTCCAAGAAAGAACAAGAGCGATGACGATGAAAACGCAGTTTTTGTCGTTGATGAAGATCCGTCAGCCGGGTGGTTGATTGACAGTGGCGCAACATCGCACATGACGCCTTATCGCAATGACTTATTTGTATATACAGAAGTAACGCGGGCGATGGTCGTAACCATTGCGGATGACAAGAAACTCCGAGTGGCTGGTACCGGAACGGTTCATTTGTTGGGTATCAACGGAAAGCGAATTCGGATGTTGGAGGTGCTCCACATTCCTGACTTAGACAGAAGGCTTTTATCGGTTGGAAAATTAGTCGAACGCGATAAGCATGTGGAATTCAAACAAAAGTCTTGCATAATTTCGGCAAACTCAAAGGCGATTGCGGCCGGAAAGAAAATCGACAAAGCGTATATCCTGGACTGCGAGCAAGAAGAGGCTCGCTTTGTGGAATATGCTGGGGTTAATAGCGAGTGGGAGCTTTGGCATGCTCGCTTGGGACACCCTGGAGATAATGGTTTGATCAAGACACTGCGTGCCACGAACAGCATACCGGCTGTCAAGAAAAGCACTGAAAAACTGTGCGGTGGATGTTTGAAGGGCAAGCAAACAGTTGATTCGTTCCCGTCACGGTCGAGTGCGAAGACATCACGTGTGCTGGAGCTCGTACACACGGATGTTTTGGGACCAATGAATACGCTCTCAAAGGGTGGTGCAAGATATGTGCTGACGTTCGTAGATGACTTTTCTCGTAATGTGGTAGCATACTTCATGAAGAACAAGAGTGAGGTAGCCGCAAAGTTGAACGAGTTCAAGGCATTCTACGAAAACCAATGGGGTGAACGTTTGAAATGCATACGATCGGACAACGGAAAAGAGTTCGTGAACGAAAAGGTGAATGATATCTGTGCCAGAAGTGGTATCATGCATCAGCGTACCGTGCCATACAGCCCTCAACAGAACGGAGTGGCAGAGCGAATGAATCGTACAATAATGGAAAAGGCACGAAGCATGCTGCACTACAAGAGAATTCCTACTGAATGGTGGGCAGAAGCAGTTAGTACAGCTGTGTATCTCATCAACCGCTCTTCTAATACGTCAAATTTGGACGTCACGCCATACGAAGTAGGGTTTAAGCGAAATCCGGAGCTCGGACACTTACGTGTCTTTGGATCACATGGCTACGCTCATGTTGATGACGCCAAGCGATCAAAACTTGATCCTAAGAGTTTCAGGTGTTTGTTTCTTGGGTATGCGGAAAGCGCAAAAGGGTATCGTGTGTTTGACTTGGAGAGCAACAAGGTCAAGGTGATACGCTGAGTTAGACTTGACGAGCGTGAAGTGGACGGAATATACTCCACAGCTTCACCACAGCAAGTGACGATCACGCATGTAACCAAGGAATCTGGGGATATAATTGAGCCCAACAATCCTAACCAGCCTACGCCGGAAGGACCCATGGAAGGCGTTGAGTCTGATGCCCCGGACGTAGAGATGAATGATGCAAACCAGGGCGAGAAGTTAACATGTCTCATCTTCCTTCGTCTCTCAGTCCATCAAGGACTGGCTTTGAGCTAGAACCATACAGCCCGCCTAATTGTGAATTCAATGAAGACAGAATAGTGTTTCAACCTAGACCAGATCGAATGAGACGACCGCGCGAGCCCATACTTTTTCTAGAGGATGGTTTGGGCAATGACGAAGAACAAAAGATGGAAGAAAATGACGATCAGCCAACTGCAAAGCGTGCAAGGATTGACGAATAAGGACTTATAGCCGAAGCCGTACTGGCTTACGCTGCTAGTGTTGGCGAGGCGGACGATGCCCCAACAACATACCAGCAAGCAATGAACAGCGATGATGCTCAAGAGTGGATGAAGGCGATGAGCGCGGAACTCAAGGCTCACGCAGAGAATGGTTCATGGACGTTAGTACCAAAGAGAATGGATGTTCGTCCAATTGGATGCGGATGGGTGTTTGCGAAAAAGCGCAATGAGCACGGACAGGTGACACGCTACAAGGCCCGGCTTGTCGCAAAAGGATTTAAGCAGTAGTTTGGTATTGACTTCTTTGAGACGTACTCGCCAGTGGCAAACATGAACTCCATAAGGGTTGTGCTGTCAGTCATTGTTGCAAAGGGATACGTGACCGAGCAGCTAGATGCGGATACAGCGTTCCTAAAAAGTGACCTTAAGGAACAGGTGTACATGGAGGTACCGACCGATATATCAAACTCTGAAAGTGCAAGCTAGACAAGGCTATTTACGGACTCGCGAGTGCATGAAACAAAACAATTCATGCTGTTTTCCTGCAAATAGGGTTTCGTAGCAGCGGAGCAGACCAATGTATTTACGTCAAGTGTAAAAACGGCAGCTACGTTTACGTGCGCCTATATGTTGACGATATGATCATCGCTATCAAGACAAGCAAGGAGATTCAGGAGGTGAAAGCGGCTCTAAAAGATTATTTCAAGATGAAGGATTTGGGAAAGGTCAAATTTTGTCTCGGAATGGAGATCGACCACGACCAAAATTGCAGCACGATCATGATTCGGCAGACCTAGTATATTGACGACGTGGTGCAAAGGTTCAACCAAGAAGATGCCAAGCCAGTGACCAACCCATGTGAATCAGGGTTAAAATTGTCAAAATGCAATCGCCAACTACAGAGAGCGAAAGAAACGCTATGAGATCGAAGCCCTACAGATCTCTGATTGGATGCTTGTTATACATCACAACGTGTACGCGTCCTGATGTGGCATATGTGGTCACTCAATTATCCCGATTTTTGGAAAATCCAGGTCAGCAACACTGGAAGGCTGCGATTCGCGTACTCCGCTATCTGAAGACGACAAGAGACTACGGAATTATCTACGACGGTAGCACCAGCGAAGTGCATGTTACAGCATACACGGACGCGGACTGGGGCAGCAACATCGATGACCGACGCTCGGTATCGGGAACAATGGTAATGATTGGTGGTGCACCAGTAATTTTCAAGTCCAAATATCAGCGTACGGTGGCGCTGAGTTCTGCTGAGGCGGAATACATGGCTCTCAGCCTATGTACTCAAGAAGTTTTGTGGGTTCGCACGATGCTCAATGATCTGGGTCTCCAACAAGTGGGAGCTACGGAGATTTGGGAAGATAATCAAGGTGCAATCGGGCTGGCCAATAATGCAGGATATAACGGTAGAACCAAGCACATTGACATTCTTTATCACTTCATCCGAGAGAATGTGGTACGAGAAACCATCATTGTCAAGTACGTGTCAACAATGGACCAGTTGGCGGACATGCTAACCAAGGCTCTGGGAACCAAGAGACTCAAGTACTTGATGCTGGCTAGTGGCATCGGACCCAGGCGCGTATAGCATAAGCGGCGAGTAGGAGTGTTGATATAGCGCCGCATATTAAATACGTCCAGCATAGTATACCAGTAGGGTACCGGTTTGATACCGGTTATGACGTCATCTTAATGACGTCATTAGATGACGTCAGAAGCTTCTTAAGTGTTCTTTGAGGTTCCATAAGAATGATTGGCTTAGAAGTAGCAATAGGTTTGCGACCTAAGGAACATAAAAATATATTTACTTTCATTTTGCCGACTACTACAAAGGTCTCCTCCTCAACAGGTTGGAATGAAGGTATCACTACTTGGGACTTCAAGTTGACATGCACCTTCCATCAAAGACACGAAAGTATTTTTCTAAGCGGTAGCCAACCATCTATTGACTGAGAAAATCCGTAATACTTACGTCCTGTCCCAATGGCGATGCCAATTGCCTCGCTGCTTGTTGTGTTTCTAGTTGATGGTGGAACAATTGCCTCGCTGCTTGTTGTGTTTCTAGTTGATGGTGAAGCTAAACTTCGTTATCTACATAGAGCTACCGCCCTCTGAAAGCAATCTTCACAGCGGCTGGGAGATCCACCGATTCCTTTCATTCCGTCTTCATTTGTGTTCAGCTTTCGTAGACAGAGCAAAAATTTTGAGCTAATTGACGTGGTAACATGTTCGCAGCCTTCTGTACAAAGAGTCCAGCAGCGTGACCGTCTCCAGGACACTTCATTGCTTAATTTGCACCACTGAAGAACACAAGCAAAGCTCCGAGCTACGAATCGAATAAGACACAAATCAAAACGTCATGAGTATTTTTCAAACCCTTCGATGCACCATGAAAATGCGGACATGCGGGCTTTTCTGGTGAGTATGAATTCCATATTGCTTTTTGTCGTATTTTCCTCTACAGCTTGCCGCGCCATACTTACTTGCGTGATGTCTTTCATTGCTTCGTGCGTGACGGTTTTGGGCACAAAGCTATCGTCTCTCTAAAGTACATTCCCGGACAAAGCCCCAGCCAGGGCGTACTGACTATCGTTCGCCCCAAAATCTTTGGCGGTAAGCTGGAAATAAGTCTTCGACAAGACACGAGTAATCTCATCTCGATATCACGAAAAGATGCACGCCGTCATCACTTTAAAATCCGCTACGGGCAGAGGCACCAGAGCGTGACGCTGCGAGCTCCAACCAGCGCCATCTTTGAGATGTGGTGGACGGCGCTAGAGAATATGCTTGCCGTGCCCAACTTTGTAGCTATCCCCATTGTTGATACGCGTGAACACCAAGTCGTCATCGCACCGCTTCAATCTGCTCGACGCGACACAGTTCGAAACAAAGAGACTGCGAAGCATGTCCCTGAATTTAAATCATCGGACACTTTGTATTCAACAAACCAAGACGACGACGCGCTGCTTGATGAGATTGCTTTGTATCTGTCTGGGCAAAAAGTTGATGTAACAAAGTTGACTGCAGCAACAGTATCACAAGTCCAGTCCATCCGCTGCTGGGACACTCCATGTTCCGACGTCAGATATGATACCAGTCCATACGGTTCATTCTGCTTGAGGTAAATTTCAAGGCAAATAACGTACCACTTCCACTCTTTAAGCGGAGCATAGGACTATAAGGCGTCTTTTCCTTCTTCTCGCGTCGTGGGGGATCAAGCGCCAGCGTGCTGGCCATGTTATTATCGCGTGGGTCGGTCGCCTCCGAGCCACCTCGGGTGTGGTGTGGAGGCAGCCCCCCCAATACCCGGCCGGCACACGTGCTCGACTTCAAAGAGATGATGCCATTGCGCGCGCGAGCGTCTCCCCCGTTGTATTCTCAATTCGTGTGTACCGCTGGAAACAGTCGGATTGCCACCGACCTAGGAGCTTGATCGTGGTGTCGTTGATGCCGGCGTCGAATAATGCGGTAGCTCCGCCGCTCCGCAATGAATGTGTCCCGAACTTCTTAGGCTCCAGACCCAGTGAACGTGCGCCACTCTTGATCGCTTGGCTTATCGTCCGTGCCGTCAAACATGCCCCGGTGCGAAGTGAACATAATGGTGCAGACGCGTCGGCCACGTTCTTGCTGAGGCTCCACGCGGCTCTCACTGGGCAGAGAAGCTTGTCGCCCGAGCATTCCAGTCGCCGCACCGTGCCTTCACCGTACTGGTCGGTCTTGCTACCACGGAAGTGGATCACGACTGCAGCTGCTTCGGTCTTTGAGTGCGCCAGATGTCCTTCTTTGGTCTCGAAGCTCACGTCCCGCTTTCTGACGATGTAGTCCGCAACTCCCCCGTTGCACCACAAATATTCCGACCGTCGCAGCATAAAGAAGAAAGCCACGACCGCAGCCCCCCACGTGACGCGGTCGGCGTGTGTTCGCAGGTCGAGCTGTCGTCGCATGGCGAGGAGAGTTGTACGATTGACGGGCTGCTTCCTTCGGCTGATGTTGCGTGCACGACGCATACCGCGCATGGCAAGCCAGTGCCCGGCGTGCAAACCCACGCGGTAGCCGAATCGGACGAGATGATGCCACGAGATATGGCTGATCTTGGACACGACGGTAGCGGAAGTGTTGCCGGCCCGACCGGAGCGCCCGTGCCAGCACTCGACAGCAAATTCGACCAGTTGACTCGAGTGGAGACTGTGTCGTCGATGCAATTGGACTGAGTAGCGCCGTGAGGCACACCAACGCCACCATTCACGCCATGTTCGGTCGTACGCGCGACGCGAGCTGGGGGCCAGTGACTGGAGCTGGAGTCGGTGGATCTGGCTCGATACATGCGACGTGTGCGATCGTCCACTGAAATGCGCCGCCAGCCCTAACACATATCACAAAATATTAGTTGCATGCGGACATAATTACCTCGCGATCCAGCGTCTGCCATGATGTTGCTTGACCCCGCGAAATGAGCGGCCGATACACGGAAGTGAAATTGCGCCTCTGCCAAGCCGATGATTCGATTCAGCTCTTGCCCAGCTGCAGAAGTCGAGTGTAGTCGATTCGTCCATGCCACCGCGCTGGTGTTATCGCTCCAGCACCGGATGTGCGTCGTCTACGACCCGAACTCGGCGAGCCATGACGGACCTAGCATCACACACGCCAACGCAATGCACAGCTGCTCTCGTACGTTGATCGGGAATTTGTTGGTTTGCGACCGGATCTCCGCGCGTTCTTCATCATCGAACGTGACTTGGATAAAACGACGAGAGCGCGGGTCGAGGATCACTAAACCATAGTCGCTCGCGTCCATGTATAGATGCACGTCGACCGGCGGATTATGGCAGAAGAGTCGGGTCGGCAGGCCAGTAAGCCGACCAACGCGGAGGATCATTTCGAACCAAGACAGATCAAGTCGGACAGCGGTGGTGATGCGTCGGCGGCCCGATGGCGGCACAGAGCCCGCGAAGTCCGCAATGCGTTGATAGAACGGCTTGGCGGCGTGTAAACATGAGCAGACGTGACGCAAACTTCCGAGGAGCTGTAAAACCGGAGATCGGGTTGTCGTATCTTGACGTTGGAGATCATCGACGCGTCCAAGGGCTTTCTGGATCTTGTCATTCGGCATTGACACCGTGCGTGCTTCTGTATCCCAGTCGAGTCCCAGAGCCCTTACCCGAGGACTCCATTGGGAGGATTTTGCCTCGTTGACCGCCTCCGGGCCGAGCACTGCAATCATCGCGAGTCGCAGGACGTCGGCTGCGATTGCGCAGCGGTTGCCATAGTCCACTTCCACCATGATATGGTCGTCCACCCACTCGTACGCGAAGAACGGTTTGGCATCACTCTCCTTCGGACACATTGAGGCTGGTGACTCGTTGCCGACGATAAACCAGATCGCCCGACCAAATGCACCATAAAACGCCGGGGAGCCGGTCCAACCAAACGGTGCGGCCATGTCAATGACGCCGATACCAAGTTCAGGGAATGACGCTCCCATCCAGCGCACGTCGCGTGCGTTATGCCGGAGGGTACGGAAGGAACTCCTCACGTCACCTTTGAGCATGAGAAGGCGGCAATGATCGCGCGGCGTGAGACGTAGCCTGGCATACTCGGCCTCGATGCGCAATGCGATCCGTGACACGTGCTCGTACTTGATTTGAGGAAGACTGTCATGTTGCTTCGTTCACTGACGTTTCGCGTGGAAACGAAAGGTCGTGAATTAGTCGGATCTCAAACGACGGATCGACTCCGGCTTTTGGTACTGCGCCGAACGGGCTTGACACAATATCCCATCCGTCGAACACTTCGAGGGCGACCACGAGGTACTCCCCTGCGTCTTGGCCTTTGCGAATGCTACGAAGGAACGCCGATTTGTACTCGCGTGCCGATTTGTGGTTTGACGGTCGACGCTGGCGGCGGTGATCAATTGGCGTCCATGCGCGCAGAAGCCGGTAGTCGCGCATCGGACTAGGAGCTCTTTGTGCTCGTACCCTTCGAGCAGCAGTGCCAGGCGCGTTGGATCGAGAGCTTTGTTGGGGCGTGGGTCGGATGGCGTCTCTCCGCGAACCAAGCGAACCGTTTCGGCGATGAGAGCCGGCGCGTCTGGATCAAACTGGATATAGCGTTCGTAGCGGTGTAGTCGATGATGTCACCACAGAGATTGACCCTTCCTGTCGATGCGGCCGATTTTGTTTCCATGTTCAATCGGTGGCGAATGGTCGAGCGCTCGGCGTCAAGGTTGTCCTGTAGCACCCTTCGAATGACGCCGGCGACAGGCCGGTAAAACCCCGTTGGTCGTGCGGGCATCAGCGATGTGTGCGACGTCTGTGACCAATTCGTGCGTCGGGCGACCTGCGGACTGGGCGCAGTGGGCGCGATCAGCGGTCGAGCGCGCCGCTCATTGGACGTACAGTAAGCCGGTCTCAGGGCTGCCGATAAAGGCATGGAGATCGGGACTGACGTACACGCAATAGTACTCGGGTCGCAAGCCGACGTCAAGACGCACAGGCTCGGCGTGGACGAAGGGGTAACCTCGAGTGTATTTCATAGAGCACGATGTTCCGGACGGATCCCGCCGTAACTCTCTTGGATAAAAGCCTTCAAACCCGGGGATAACGACTGCGGCACGAAGTGACCGCGTCGACCGTTGTTACAGCGACCGGGTTGAGACGCGACGTCCGGGCAACCCGAAACTGACAAATAACGGAGGCATAGTGAGAACCTGCTTTGGCGCGGGACCTGTCGAGCGAGATCCGAGGGCAGTGGCCGGCCCCGCATGTCTGCTGCGCGCTCGGGCTTGCGAAACTGCTGTTGCGCTGGTGGAAGGCCGTTGGGCTTGCTGAAAACCGATGTGCTCATGCGCGTGAGTCGTCGCGCGTTCACGACTTGGAGGAGCTGGTGGAAATCACCGTTGCTCGTGTTCAACTTTGGGATGACCGTCAAACGCTCGGTTGACGCGTCGTCGGACAGACTGTCGCGGTCCACGCACATGCGAATATCTTCGAGCACTTGGTTTAACCAGTAAACCAAGTAGGGCAAATTCTCCGCCTCCCATGACTGCCACGTCGTCAGTTCTTGAACAAAATTGAACATCCGGTCCACGAGCTGCACCGTATCGAGGGTTGTGAAGGCGGCTGCAAATGTCCGGAGGGAAGTGATGGCACTGAGGACGTCGGCGATGGACAATGGCCGTTTGGGCTTCGGGACCTCGACGGAAGCTGAAAAGTTTTGCATGTTGGTGGAACCGCTCATTACCCAATCCATCCGCTCCACCTGACTGATTGGGGAGACATGCATGATCGAGAGACCGCGGCTGCCGAACTGGAAGTCATAGATGCGCGTCAGGACGCCCGGGTGCGGCTTGAACTGGACCGCGCGGTGGGATACGAGCATATCAACATAGGCAGCAGGTGA
>MIQA02007372.1:0-11216 GCA_001887855.2 Sclerospora graminicola | reverse complement strand
CCCGCCATATTTCTTCTCTTTGAGCTGCAGCTGCAGGAGGCCTCCTTCAAACAGCAGAGACTCAGGTTCGAGTACACTATCATGATGCTTGTGACGAACTGGCCCGGGCCGACCATGCCTACACCACCTTGCTGGATAAGGATGACCGACTCGAAGACCGACTCGAAGAGACCCGAATCGAGACTGCCCCCGTCGTGCAGGCTTCTTCGCGTGTGCGAGAGGCCATTTTGGACGTCTTTAATATGAAGAAAAGTCTCTTCGCCACAAACGTCTCTGTCAACCGGTCTGACAGGACGGAAAACGGTTAAGCGTCCGGCTAGTTCCTTATCCGTCCTTGGCCAGCCTCATACGGAGGAAGAGGGGGGGGGAGCCTTCTCTTGTGGCCCAGTGTTAGTTGGACAATTCGGGCAGTGATCTGGACCACGACTCGGACAGAGATTCGTACTCGCCCCCAGTGAAGACAGCTGCAGTACCCCTACTCACTCTTCATGTGCAACCGGATTCAAAAGATGTCCCGCCATCCGGATCAGAAGCTGGTCCTGATATGCCTTCCAGTGATTTTAAATACAATGATGACAAAGCCGAAGACTATCTCGACCAGCAAGTGTGTGCTGCATTGTCCAGCTCTCGCACGGATACCAAACGTCACCTCTTAAATTCCAGTCGCCGAACTGACTCTTACCCAACGCCAGATCAGGTCATTGATTTGCAGACCCCAACGCCGGCTGGCTTTGGCTCTGGGAGTACGAACCTACTCATCCGTCTCTGCCCGCCAGCGCTAGCCTCTCTTTGACTCTCAAGGACACTTCTGATTCCAAGATGGTTAACAGCCCACCAAAGGCCATGATGACGACCGAGACGGAAGACAAAATGGACGAAGAGGGAGAAGAAGAGGAGGAGGAAGAAGAGGAAGAGGAGGATGATGAAGAGGAAGAGGAGGAACTGGAGGAGGAGGTTGAGGACGACATCCCGGATCCGTTGTTGCCTCTCAACCTGGAAGAACTCAAAAACCCTCTCCCAAGGTTCAATCCAAACCCCGGCTACAAGCCCCATCAGAAACCCGTTCTCTCGGAAGCTAGTGAACCACGGGTTAGGTGGAACCCCCATATCCAGCATCTCAGTCTCCGCCGGAACTTGGACTCGGCTGCCGATCGAACGGCCCGAGTTCCTGAACGGGTTTCTGATAGCTGAGGTTTGGATTGAACCTTGGGGGAGGGTTTTTGAGTTCTTCCAGGTTTAGAGGCAACCACGGATCCGGGATGTCGTCCTCAACCTCCTCCTCCAGTTCCTCCTCTTCATCCTCCTCCTCTTCCTCTTCTTCCTCCTCCTCTTCTTCTTCCTCCTCGTCCATTTTGTCTGGAGTTCGTTGCTGCCCAGGCCATTTGGAAATCCACCCTTTTTTGTTCATTTCGGCAGATGTCTGGCGAAACAATCCACCCCTCAGAACTTATTTCGTCGCCCAAAAACATCGGCACAGTCGGGCTACAGAGGCGTGGGTTCATTTGTGTACACTTGTCTTGGAGGTTATCAGGTACCGTGCCTGTGACCTGGACCTGTTCCTCTCCCCTTTTAAACTCCACCTGGCAACCCGAAAAATTGAGAAGAGGGGATAATCGACAGAGGGCGGGATATGGTATACTGGCTTAGGTGCACCGGACCGGAATACCTCCCTTTTGTGAGTCTTTGGAAGATATCGACCGGCAGGATCCTTGGCGCAATCAATACCGTAACCAGCCCTCTGATCATCCTGGATTTCAAGTGTTCTGGCTCCGCGACAAGTATAACCGTCAACAGTGAAGAGCGACTTGGCTCGTTTAATCATTTTTCCTTCTGTTACCCAATTTAATATGTCCGTCAATGCTTCTTTTATCTCTAATTCCACCCTTCGTTTGTCCAACCCTTCTGTATCGGCTAATAACCGGGGCTGGTTAATGCCAGATCAGCTGAAAGGTTTCTCTAGAGGAACCTCCTGTCGCCATAGGGCGGCTCCTGGCCCATACAGGTCTGAGTATCTGTTTCACAAGCCTGGCCATCAAACCCTCCTTCTCCAGACTGGTTGGATTTGAGTAGGTGAATTCCGCACTGGGCTGATCCGATTATTTCTGGCAGCCTGTTAATTTCCGCCAGCTCATCTAACATAACTGGATCCGAAACTATGAGGCCGACCTGATCTCGCATGGCCAACGTGGCCCGATGGTCTGCGCTGTTGTTCCATTCTCTTTTAACATGTAGCACTTCATGCTCTGGCCATTTTCTCAGGACTGACATGAACCGACCATTCAACAGCCTTAGTCGGGGAGCCTTGACGTCTATCTCCCCAGTGATTTGTACGGTCACTAGATTGAAGTCTCCGCATAAATTAATCCGCCCCTGTGTCTGGCTGGCCAGAAAATTTAGGCAAAGCAACAATCTTCGGTACTCCGCCTCGTTCACGATTTCCCTATGCGAGGCTAACCGGGCGCTTCGTGCCGAGTTGTTTGATCGTCGGGTCATCATAGATCGTCTGGAGTGCTATTCTGCCGACCCGGCACACCAACTATCGGCCTTACGAATGGATCACGACAGGCTTGACCATGATTTGCTGAATATCACGAACCGCGTCCAAGGCTTATTAGTCGAGCGAGAACAATTATCCGCTGATCTTGCTGCCTTGCGCGTCTCGACGAAACCTTCCGATACTGTTGCTTCCCTGCAGTCGATGATTCGCTCGTTGTCTATCACCGTTCGTGATCAAGGTATGCCCAACTCATCGGCTTCCTCCATAACCTTTTCTATCCTTGTTTTCAGATGAGCTGTACATAACCTTGTCTATCCTTGTTTTCAGATGAGCGCATCGAGGCTATGAAGCATTCGATGGTCGAGATGGTGGGTTACTTGCAACTGCTCGATGACCACCATCGCGACCATGACCAGTTACTCCGGAACAACATTCGCACCGCCGAGAAAGTGGAGCGTTTGGAGATCGAGATGCGCCATACGGACGAGCAGGTCCAACTCTTGGTGAAGCAACTTTCCGATTCGCACATTGGCCGTGCCAGTATCCAGAAACGGTTGTGTGAAGGTCAGAAGGAAGCTGACGATCACCGGCACGAGCTTAATCTTGCTCGGGTTAGGCTTGAAACCCTGGAGCTTGATGAGCGCGCTTGGACCCAACGCCATGACGACTTGAAGAAAATCGCCCATCAGACAATGAAATACTGCAGTCATGGCAGTGAGTGATTGGATAAAATGCATTTGTAAGCATAAAAATTACATGTTTTCCATCACTTTTTAAATACACATTTTACTAACTAAGTCCCAAACCACAGTTGAGTTGGGTAAAAAAGGAGCTAAACGAACGATTACTAAATTTAAAGTAAAAGGATTCCGGGTTCCCCGAGCTGGTCAGCTCTCTTGTTCCGGCCGGCACACAATCTCAGAAGTCTCTTGGGTCCGGCCCGCCGTCGCCCGCATTCTCAATCGCTTCTTCCCCGCCGATCAACGTGGATGCTAGTCAGCCAGTGATCAGCGAAGCGGCGGCTCCTGAGCCCACACCGTCTAGCCCGCCACAAGCTTCGAGACCGGTTTCGTCGATCTTGGGTTCGGCGAAGCGCAAACGGGCAAGCCATTCGAAGAGGAATACGGTTCCAGCTAAACGCTCTCGCTTCATCGCTGAATCTGACGACGAGTCGACAGATTTGGACGAGTGAACGCGAACTGCTCTGGCCAAGTCACGCAGCGCTAATCGTCGAGCTTCGGTGACGACCTCGTCGGGATCAGCCTCGCTGACTCAGGTCATCGCTTTGCTTGACTCGGACGGCGATGGAGAGGCCGAATTGGAAGACAAGCGACCGGTTCTGGCTGCTTCTGGTGATCCTCCGGCCGACGATACGACACCGACTGCTAGACCGGCTGGCTTCATTGGCGTCTTCATCCCAGCGGATAAATCACCGCTTAATTGGGACGATTACAGCTATGATCCGAAGAAGAAGTTCATAGATCTGTATGTCGTAATGCAAGGGAGACCGTCGAAGGCCCTGATGGGGACCCGACAGCCCTTTGGTGCTCATCAGCTGTGGGACCTTACATCTCTGGCTCTCTTGATAGAGAGGGAAAACGTTCCTTGCTGCTGGTATCGTCCGCCAAGGTGGATCTTCCCGGTCAGGTCGTCGACGCCAGAGAAAGACAACTGGCAGCCTCATCTGCTGAAACCACAGGTCATCAAGCTCTTGATCACCTTAAAACCTTGGGAGGTTCTCGCGAGGCCTATGCCCGGATTGGACTTTCCTGATCTCCCCTGGTTTAGAGCTCTAAAGGGACGCCTGATCGCGTATTGACAGGACCATGGTCAAGCGCTCTGGGAGGCGACTTACCACTTCCCGATCACTCCGGCTATGCATAAGGACGCTTGGCTCGAGCATTACTCCCATGCTCGCAAGCGCCGACGCAGCAAAGCTGACGCTGCTTGAGCCGCGATCTGTGACTTTGTGGTGGATGGGATCCAGATCGGTGAGTGCAACTTGGACGTCTTCCTGTTCCCCGCCGTACTGCATCTTCCTATTCACCGGGTGGAATCACGAGACATTACGAATGACGGCGGGGAATGGTATCCCGGTCATGGACACCCGACTCCGATCGGCACGTTGCGCGATGCTTTGGACTTTGCCGATCGCCAAGAGCCGAGGCGAAACTAATACCGCCTAAGCTCCATGGATCATCCGGCGCTCCAGATCTCCCGTCTGCGCGTGAAGTATGTTCTGTAGTTATCGTGATAACCAGTTTCCATTTCATTCTCTTTTAACCATTAATATATCATGACAACTTTCTGATGACTGTTGTGTTCCATATCCAAAACTTCATTATCAGATTCCAGCGTTATCCTCATCTTGTGTGTCCAATCGTTTATATGCGCGTAAATGTAATTTTCATGAATATATGTATATGCATGTCCGTTGACTCCGAACCAGCTCAATCAACTTGGTCTTAACTTGTTTGACCATAACCATTGGCTGATCCATCGTAATATGTCAACCCAGACTATTGCGACTCCTGGTTGCCTTCTTCGTGAGTTTGCATAACTCCAAACGGTTTCGTCTCTCCCGATCACGTTCAAACTCCCTTAGTAAAGCTCCATAGTTGAGGTCCCGTTCATCTACCCATGCTGGATCGTCGTAACCTTTCCACTGAACCGAATAATCCGATGGATTCGACCAAATTGGGTCCTCTTGCCTGATCGGGTATCCAAAATCTTCTCAACTTCAAATTAATTTGATCCAACGTTCTTTCCCAACTGTCTTCGGGCAAGAGAGCCTCGTCGAAGTCAAACCTTGGCTGATCATCGGATGACAACCTGGTTTTTGGGCGATCGGGGTATTCCCGGACTAGCTTCAGCTTCGACAAGTGGACGATCGGGAAAACTCCGTAATCGGTACCAGCCGTACTTAACCGAGAAGCATGGTCGCCGATCAATTCGGATACACGGAATGGTCCATGCCACAGATGCACTAACTTCCGGGCGTATCCTTCTTTCACACGATCCAAGTAAAGCCAGACCCTTGATCCCGGTTCTATATTATGCGGATCAGCTTGATCGTTATTCCGATCAGCTCTCTCTTGGATCGCCCTCCGCAGTCGTTCATTCACTTGCTCCCGCGCATGCTGGTAATGGCGCTAGAGTCCCATACGCCATCGACGATCCTCGCGATCTCGACATCGGGTACATCCGACGGGAATCACCGATTCGATAGTAGATCGGGGATCCCAACCATACGCCAAGTAAAACGAAGTATCTCCCCTGATCCGATCGAAAGAAGAATTTAACGCAAATACCAGTCTCTCTGCATACTCATCCCAATCTTGTTGAGCAGAATCTGCGACAAACATCTTGATAGCTCTGGTTAGCGTCTGCACCATACGCTCGGCCTTGCCGTTCGCCTGAGGACGGTAGGCCATGGTCGCGCTTTGTTTCTGACCAAGCATCTGATTGAATGATCGAAAAACTTCAGCCATGAAACCTGGTTCCCGATCGTGCCTGATCACCTCACTTGCTCCAAACCGCCTAAAGACACATTCCTCATAACTGCAGGCGACTTGTTGGGCTGTTCGGGTAGATCCCGCTTTCGCGATCACCAATCCCGTGAACGGATCAGTCCAAGTCAGCAGTTCTGTATTGCCTTTGAATGATTTTCAAGGAAGGTATGTGATCCATCGCTATCACTTGGAAATGGTAAGTCGCTTGGATGTTTCCGGGTGATCTTCCCCGGATATTCGGCATACTCTTCCCGGTTTCACAATCTGTACACGTTCCGACAAACTTTTGGACACTTCGATATAAACCTCTCCAGTGGAAATGCTTGCGAATCCTGTGGTACGTCCGACTCACGCCCTGGTGACCACCCTCTAAACTGACGTGATAATGATGCAAGACATCTGCTTGTAAGGTCTTCGGAATCACAAGTCTTGCTGATCGGTCCAGATCTGCGTCAGCCTGATCAGCTTGGGCATAGTAAAACAACAAATCGTTTTCGTCAATCTCATAGCTGAACGCGATCTTAGCACAATCTTTTGCTTCAGTCTGGCTCAATTTCTCCAAGTCTCCATTCAGAAAAGCCTTCAAATCAACGATCCATTTTTCTTCGTCTTGTGCCTTGAGAATTATTTCAATCCGCATCTCCTGTACTATTTCTTCTGTTAGGCTTTCTCGAGAAAGTGGCTTGCTAGGTGTTGATCTGGCTCTTGACCTCGTCATGATCGAGACCTGGACTTCTTCCTGTTTATCTTCCGCATGAATCAGCTCGGGCAACCTTTTGATCTCGACCAATTCCTCTAGCAGTGCTTTATCGGTGATCATCGATCCAGCCTGATAACGCATGGCCATCGTGGCTAGGTGATCAGCACTCCAATTCCAGTCACGTTTCACGTGTAAGAGGTCATGACTTGGCCATCCGCGTAGAGCTTTCATAACACGATCATTCAACAACTTCAAACGCGGAGCCTTGCAATCGATTTCTCCAGGGATCTGCCGAATTACCAGATTTGAATCTCCACATATGATTACCCTTCCACTCTTTTGCTCTTGCAGGAGTCCAAACCTAATAGCAGACCACGGTATTTGGCTTCATTGACCGTGATGCCCGGGGTATAGTCTGAACCAGCAGATATTACAGTCCATTCCGCCAATTTCCACAACAACGCGCTAAAGGCCCTACGCCTTTCTTCACGCTCGCTGATCCGTCGAAACTTACGACGATCAAATCTTCCTCCGAGCCGACGATCGGTGGGGGTATAATTATTGATTCTCTTGGCTGCTTCCGAGGAGCGACCTCAATCACAGCTTCATCGGCTTCCGATCAGGGTGTGATACTGACTGCTAGCGTACCGAGAATTTCTTCTTCCTCCTTAGTGCATTTGATGATCTCAAAGGCCCACTGAGATAACAGCGCTGCCCATCGCCCCAGTCTTCCGTCTATTCCGTTCGAAGACAATAACCAAGCCAGAGTAGATCGCCTAGACAATACTTTGATCGATCTGGTCACCAGCATAGAATAACAGACATCCAATATGCGTAATAGTGCCAGCACTTCTTTATCCACTATGCCGTAATTGACCTCATTCGGTTTCTATGTCCGGATCGTAACCGTCACTGGACAATATAATCCGTCGTGATCTTGGACCAGTGCGGCTGATATTGCCCATTTACTGGCGTATAGAATCACCACGGGAATCTTTTCAGGATCGAAATGTTTCAGTATCGGAGTCGAAATCATCTTCGCCTTCAACATACTGTAAGCTACCATAGCTCGTTCCATATAACTCTCTGATCCTGACACAGTCCGATCGATCAGCGACCCAGTCTTGCGATTCGATTCGTTGGCTTCGGTTTCGCGACCAGTCTCACTCAGTGACTTTCCCACTCGATCACGCTCTCGTAGTCCATGATAATCCACTTCCTTCAACTCGTATAATACAGCAGCATATATCGAGAAGTTTTCGATAAACCGGTTATAATAAATCAGGGATCCGTGAAAAGACTGCATAGCCTTCAGTGACCGGGTAAAAGGAAGGTTACTGAGAGCACCCAAGTCCTTCGGGTTTGCTCCAAGCCCTGAATCGACACATTATGTCCCAGGTAAGCGACCTTGGGTTGACCCCACAAGCTCTTGACTACGCTGATCGATAAATTCTAACGTTCGCAAGTGTCAAGGATTCGTTCGACCTTATCACATAGCATATCCCATGATGTTGCCGTAACTAAGATGTCGTCTATATATGATCGCCTTCTCAAAACTGATCGTCTCTGATCTTGGTCTGGTTCACCCTCCGTAAACACGTCATGTAGATCGGTGGCTTCTCGATCGGCACCGATCTGGAAATATCCATAGGGAGCATTGTCAATCAATCTCTGATAGATCTGTGGAGCGTTGTTTAAACCGAACGGCATCCGGTTCCATTCGAAAAGGCCGAAGGGTGTAACGAAAGCCGAAATCTCTCGAGCACGATCAGTCATTGAAACCACCCAGAAACCACTAGCCATGTCTAGCGAACAAAACGATAAAACTTTGTCCAGATCTTCCAGTGAATCATTGATCATGGGTATCGGATAGACCATCAACTTCGTGAGGCGATTCACCATTCTATAGTCGATACAAAGTCGAATATCGACCCCGTTCTTTTTTATCACAATCACAATCGGTGATGCCCACTGCGATGTTGAAGGTCGGATGATTTTTGTACTCAACAAGCCCTTGATCAAATCGGATAACTTTTCCCGGTATTGTGGCGCGACTTTGCGAAAACGTTGAGCGATCGGTCTCGCATTTCCAACGTCTATATCACCAACAGCTCCGTAAGCAGCTGGGGGTAGGGCGTTACGCTTCCCAATCAATAAATGACGCCTTTTCCAGATGATATTCTTTAGTTAATCGATCTGCTCGAGAGTGATCACTTCGGGATCACCGACCTGTAGATCCTCCATGGTGACCTCTGGTATATTGGGCGATACTTCTGGCAAAACTGCCATCTGCTTATCGATACCTTCAATGTATTGAACACCACCTTCATGTATACACACTTGTTCATCTACCGGATCTACTTCCTCCGGTTCGGCATTATCTTGGGTCGCCCCTTGTGAGTCATCCGACTGGTGATCTACTTCGGGTTCACCTTCGTCCTTAACGACTTCGGCTGGTTCATTCTCCTGTTTCTCCTCAGAATCGTTTCTGAACTCGTCACCATCATTTTCACTCTCTGGATCTGCTACTTTCGGTGAGCCGGGTCCAGTAACGCTCAAAATCTGTGGACCTTTTTGGACCTGGCTTTCCCCTGTCGCTTCAACCGACGGTCTTCTGATTAACAGCTTGGACGGAATAGCATATTCCGGCTTCTCAACCAACGGTGAGGTATTTTCGTCTACCAGGTCTTCGTCACTGATCAGGTCTGTGGTGGCTTGATAGGCCAGATTTTGCAATTCAATATATCTTCGTGATCCCACTGAGACATACCCAATCTGCCGAGGTACTTTCCCTTCGGGTAACCACATCCCTAGGATCATGGATTCGTGAACGTTAGCGACTGATCGGATATGTTTGTAATCCTGATGTAACTTGGTCTGCCGACGCCCTTTACGAACGTTGGTACCCATCGTTCACCACGGGTTAGCCACAATTTCTGCTGTCGATCGCTCGGCCGAATCATCACGTCGACTGATCGGGCTACCTCGATGTTTTCACACTGACCCATATTGAGCATCCGCGTATGAGTACCATATAAAGGACGTCGGTCGGATAACTTTATTTGCACCTCATCCGGAAGAGTCAGGGTTCCATGAGACAGGTCGAGCCGTATACCAGCTGGCACCATGAAATCCATTCCCAATATCGCGTCATGACCGGCTAACCGGCCAACCCAAGCGTTGAAATAATAGACAAGGAAGCCTGTCTGGGTGATTTTTACACGTGGCCGCCTAAGCCGAGAGACCCATTGTCTCTCGTAGTAGACGCTGCAGAAGCAGTGTCTAAAAGAGGGCAAGAACATGTCGCTAGTGCGGCATCTTTTGCACTTTCACCTGCCGTCGGGCGGGTGGCTAAGAAGCCCAATTCTCTCTTCGGAGAGTCATCTGACTCCGAAGAAGAGAGTGAGGACGTCACCTTCCTCCGCAATGAATCTAGCTTCAGTCATATACGAACTTTCGCAGATCCCAACGCATTCTTGCCTCTGGGTACTGTCTATACGACATCCCAGCTTACGAGCAAAGGCGGAGTCGATAATCGAGACTTCTGCTCCAGAGTCAAAAAGAATAGTGGCCTTTTCGTTGTTAATCTTCCCATTAGCTTTTGGCTTGTTTAAACCCCTTGTCGGGAGAGTGATACTTCCAGTATCCTCGGGATTCACCGAACAGTAGATCCAACTCCATAATCACGTCCGAACCGGAATATTCATCCACTCTGAGACTGTGAATCGGACATCGATCGGCACAATTTGAACTAGAACATGTATTGTCGGTTATCTCCTTTTCCTCAAACTTATTTCTGCTACCGACATATGCATAGATGCAGAACGTAGATCGCTCGGCTCGAACCAGATTTCAACCTGGCGAGCGATCTAGTTTAACACTTTCTCGACATCTGATGGGAGCATGCCAGCATGTTTAGTCGGCACCTACCACTTGCATATCTGATTGAAAAACTCTTCAATCGGGCAAGCACCGGCATCGTGAATCTTTCCACAAGTTTTACAAAAAAAAAGTGATCCGAAGGGTGACCTTTACGATCACATTTTCCACATGTGATTCTCTTCCAGCAATCACGGTCTCCATGCTTGGTTGACCCACAGTGTGCGCATTTCTTGCGGGGCCGGTCCTGATCAGGTTGAGCCCCACCAGATTTTCGTCCATCCATGCCATTAATCGATGATCTCGGACGGAATACCGGTTCTGTCGTAAAGATATGACGATACTGCTCCTCGTCTGAGCCTAAACTTGACTTCTTCTTCCGAGCAGGAACTGTCCGATTCCTTTGTAATCATCCGGATCGCCCTGGTTGTTCGAGCCGCTGGTATCTGCCCTGGTCTGGGTGTGGTTTCGACCGGTACCGGTTCGATCCTATCTTGACCTTGTGTTGTCGGCTTTTGGCTCGCTGTAGCGCTCTCAGGGTCAGTTTCAAGTCTTCCGCATTGCTTATACGGGGCAGGGTTAACTGATCAGCCAAGTCACAATTGTCCAAAGTGCCGATAAAGTGTTC